>CAUYLG010020980.1:0-24592 GCA_963573385.1 Cacajao melanocephalus | reverse complement strand
ATGCCAGATATAGGTGATGGGGAGGAAGGCAGCAAACCACATTGCCATGTATGTACCTATGCAACAATCTTGCATGTTCTTCACATGTACCCCAAAACCTAAAACACAATAAAATATATATATATTTTTTTTTTAATTTCTAAACAAAAAAAAAAAGAAAGTAACATCAACAGGTTTAGTGGTGGTGGTAGTGCGTGAGGAAATGAGAACGAGATGAATTGAGGAAGTCTTTAAATGGAAACTATTCTAGAAATCATTCTAAACCCTACCAGAACACTCATTCTTTGGATAACACATGAGAACACATCTAGCTAAATGATTGGTATATAGCAGTGCTGAAAAGATATTTCCTGAATGAAAGAATAAATGAATGAGTGAATAAAACTGAATCCAATGTGAACACAAGTGAACAGTGATACTGAAACATCAATACATCTGTTGAGTTTGGTTATCACAGGAGGTTTTCACAAGCTATGGCAGGGAGAGTTACAACATACCAAGTGACATCATAGACACTGTGAGTCCAGGGAGATGCTAGTTAATTCTCATGGAGAAAGAACCAAAGGAAATAAAAAGAAACCCAATGCTAAAAAGAAAAAAGTTAAGCATA
The DNA here is from genome assembly GCA_963573385.1 of Cacajao melanocephalus. NCBI lineage: Eukaryota > Metazoa > Chordata > Mammalia > Primates > Pitheciidae > Cacajao > Cacajao melanocephalus. The sequence goes on along the minus strand of CAUYLG010020980.1, from coordinate 23,982 downwards.
ATTTACATCAATAGTCTAATTTAAGAAAGAGTCTTGCACACATCTGGCTATGTGCATAGAGCTTGTAATCTGGTGGAAACTTGGGTCCCCATGGACCAAGAACAAATAATATCCACAGGACATAAAGTCCCTCTTCCAGCGCAAAAAAACAACAGGCTCATAGCCAATTATGGTAGCAGCCAAGCATATGTCCCACTGTTTTTTAAATTAGACACAGAGCCTTGGTTTGTTATCATTATTACTTCCATGCTGTAGCACTTTATGTTCATGAAACTTTGTTTTGATGTTATCATATAGTAACCAGCAAGAGTCAAACAATGATTAATGTAATTTTTTGACAACCATTGTACAAAGCTGTATCTAGTGAGCTGTAGCTCTATTCTCTTTCTTACAGAAAAACATGGGAGGATTAAGTACAATGGACTAGCAAAGCTCTGCAATTGAGACCTCCAGACCCTATAACAGACTTCATATATCACTCCTTTGCTTTTGGCTATTTATTAATGTAAAGATTAAAAAAGTACCTTCCTGGCTGTTGTTTCCTTGTCTATCTCTGGGTTCCCATTGCTCTACCTGCATTCTAAGTTAATAGGTATCTATCAAGGTCTAGGCTATATTTTTTCTTTTCTTCCTACATCATCTCTTCCTTGATAACGCATTTTTCCCTGTGGGCCTAGTTTAACACCTCTGCACAATTATTAATTCCAAATTTTAATTTTTGACCCCTAAATTTTATCCTAATTGTAAAATTAGTTAGCATTGTTAAGGCTTTTCTACATACTAGTCCAGGGTCTATTACCTCAATTTCTTTTAACTCTTGGGGGTGATACTAATATTTACTGCTTTACGATTTAAATAGAGGCTTAGAAAAGTTAAGTAATTTACTTCACTGTCATGGTGCCTCACATGGCCAGACTTGGACCTAGATCTCCATGGGTCTGGGCCTTGAACTCTTGGACACTCCGGTGTGACTGACTCTCTGTATATAACTGCATGTCAACCTTCTGTGGCTGTCTCCACTCAGGTGCCTTAAACACACATCTCCCCTCCCTGTCTCTAAGTCTGAGTTCTCAGTCTCCATACATTTCATCACCGTATTTACTGCCACTCAGCTTGAAACTGTCACCCGTACACCCAATCATCTTCCAATTTCTAACAGTTTTAACTTCACCATATTTTTTTTTCTATTTGTCTCCTGTGTTTTATTTTTCACTGCCTCTACTTAAGTCAGGTTTCAATCACCACCACATTGACCATTGCCTTCATGACCTGCTTGATCTTCCTGCATGAAGATCTGCTCCCTTCTCATTTAGCAGATTAATCTTTCTAAGGCACAAATTAGATTCTTTGATTTATTTAAGATAAAACATTAATAACCATCATTGCCCAGATAATGGGCTTCAGACTCCTCAGATGAGTATTTTAGGCCCTCACCTATTGTTTCTGTTTTGAATCATCTGTTCTTCAATGAAATTGTCCCTGCATTCTCACTTTTCATCTCTCACTGCTTCAAATAGTTCTTATATCTAGAATTTTACATTCTCTACTAAATGTTACTCTTTAGATTCAGTGATTCTTAACAAGGTGTGTATACTTGAAGCATTGGAAAAATAATAACATGTCCGATATCCAACCTGGTCAAATCAAATCTAAATTAATGTGTATTTCCATGTTTAAAAATTACTTCATATATGTGATGCATCAAACGTGATATATATTTATAAGTATGCTTGCTGTATAATATTGTATATTTGATAATGTATTGTATCAAATTGGATACCATTTGATAATATATTGTATCAAATTGGATGCCATTTGATAATATGTAATATGGATGACACCCTTTAGCATTGTGCAGTGTACAGCAAGCATTACCATATTTAGTAGCACACAGCAGTCTTACTTTAAGATTCAGTGGAGGCACCTTATCTCTGTGCCGTCTCCTTCATTTCCCCTTAGCCAGCAAATACCCTCCTCTATTGACCTCCTATAATATTATATATCAGTCTTTATTTTACCTGTCCATTTAAACCTTATTTTATCATACTTAGTAACATATTTAACCTCATTGGTGTAATTGAGAGCTTATTCATTTAATTTAACAGGTCGTTCCCAGAGATGAAACAATTATTTAAAAAACGGATTTCATATGAATCAGAGTTTTAGAAATATTCCAGATTGGCAAATGTAGTGATTTTATTGATTTTTAAAAAAATTATACTTACTTCCAAAGGCATTTGAAATAGCAGTGAACAACATAAAATCAATGATGACATAAAAAAAAATAACAAAGAAAATAGTAATGAAGGAGGTGAGATGAATTTTCCCCAGAACCTTAGCTAAAGACTGTTAGTTCATGGGAGCTCAAGCTTGGTGTCTCCTGGCAGCCAGGACCACAAAGGAACTGAGTTGTGTTTCAAAGCTCTCATCAGATACAAGAAAATGTAGCAGTCCTTCTGAAGACATCATATTTCTTCATGCACTAAACTCTAAGATAACTTCATTAAGTAGGTCTTTATAAAAGTTCAACATTAGGCCAGGGTGCGATGGCTCACACCTGTAATCCCAGCACCTTGGGAAGCTAAGGTGGGAGGATTTCTTGAGCCCAGGAGTTTGAAACCAGCCCCGGCAATGTAACGAGACCGTGTATCTACAAAAAATAAAACTCGCCAGATGTGTTGGCATGTGCCTGTAGTACCAGCTACTTGGGAGGCTGAGATGGGAGGATCACTTGAGCCTCAGAAGTCAAGGCTGCAGTGAGCTATGATTCTGTCACTGCACTTCGCCTGGGCAACAGAGTGTTTCAAAAAAAAAAAAATAGAAGACAAATACTAAAATATGCAATGTCATCAAAGCATTCTAATAAAGGGTTCAGAAGTAGAGATTACCTTCAGATACTCAGAATCTGTAACACCTCACATGATTTGGCCCTTGACTAGTCCTCCATCCCGATCTCTTACCATATTTCACTTTATGCACTCTACCAAAATACACTGCCCCTTCTGGAAAACGCCAAACTATATTCCACCTGTGAACCTTGCACTGGCTGTTCAGTCTACTTAGAATCCTTTGCCCCAAACATTTGTGTGCTGGTTCTGCTCCCTGTCTTCATTTAGCCACTATTTCAAATAACCTCACATCATACCCTAACATCTAACCTACTTTACTGCATTTATTTATTTATGTTACCTGATTTTCTTTCACGTTAGTTTGTTTGGTATTTAAAAAATCTATAATATCTGTCTTTTACATGAAAATATAAGGTCCTTGAGGCCAGGGAAGTTTTACTGTCTTGTTCACTCCCATATCACTGCCATATCTATACTGCTTAGAAGACCACTCAGCACACAGAAAACACACCAGCAATATCTGTTGGCCAGTTGAATAAACTATTTCTCATACATTTACTTATCACATTAATTCACAATGAAAAATGTTTAGAGTTTAACAATGAACCTTAATTCTATGAACTAATATCTGTGAAGAATGAAAAATCTATAGCCTAATACATAGCTTAAAATTATTTGTTATGATACACAAAATGATAGGAATGACTAGCAAAAAAAAAAAAATAGTACCCTTAATGTATTCATTTCCTGTGCTGGATAACAAATTACCACAATCTGAGTGGTTTAAAGTCTTACCCATTAACTACCTCATAGTTCTCTGTGTCAGAAATTGGGCATGGAATGGCTGGATTCTCTTCTCAGTATCTCATAAGACTAAAATGAAAGTTTTGGTTGAGTTGAATTCTGATTTGGCAGTTAGGGTCCTCTTTTAAGCTCACAAGATTGTTGATGAAATTGAGTTCCTTACAGTAGTAAGACTGAGGTCCTCCTTCCCTGCTGGCTGCTATCCAGATGTTGTCCTTCTAAAGGGTAACCTCCCAGGCTATTTTCTCCTTCCACTTCATGTATTTACTCATCCATTTATTGACTGATACATTACATTTCTTGTAAGTATAAAGCATTTATTATATTTAGTTTTAAGTTATTCTTACTATCAACTAATATTTCCAAACATTTTCTGACTTGTGGCCCATTTTTATATTTATATATAAATGCTCTAGTGCTTAAAAATATTTTATTCATTTTTAATATCATAAGATAAAGTTAGATTTTTAATTATATTAGTAAATTGTTAAGGATTATGTATTCTTTAATGATGCCCATAATGAAGAGCTAAATTTGACTTTTTCATATTAACAAATAAATTTTACTATAAAATAATTTGCTAATAAAAGCATAATTTGTTAACACATGATTTATTAACACTATACATTAATGTATTGTGTTTTAGAACCAAATATATAGTGTTAATAAATTATGTGTTAACAAATTATGCTTTTATTAGCTAATTATTTTATAGTACTAACACAAAGTATAATGTATTGTGTTTTAGTACCAAATATATAGTGTAAAGTAAGCTGAAATGTAACTACCTTTTTGGTCATCAAATATAGATAAACACTTCTTTCATTAATTGCTATTTGAATTTTTGTATTTCATACCTTAAATTGTATTATTTTGTTTTTCATATTTGTAGTATTTAATCTATTAATTATGAGGAAAGACAGTGCAGTCTGCTTAATAAACATACTTCTCCATCATGTGAATTTTATAGCAATAAATAAAACATTAAAATATATATATACACGTATATATATGTGTGTATATATATATACACACATATATATGTATACACATATATATATATACACGTATACATGTATATAAATGCAAAGGTAACATATATATATACACATACACATATATAGACATATATATGTGTATATATAGACATATATACATATATACACGTATATATATAGACATATACATATATACATATATATGCATGTATATATATAGACATATATACATATACAGACATATATAGACATATATAAACATATATATATGTCTAGACATATATAGACATATATATACATATGTATATACGTATGTATATATGTATATACATATATGTATATATATATGTATATACATATATATACACATATGTCTATACATATATAAATATACATATATATGTCTATATATAGGCATATATATAGACATATATATACATGTATATACATGTATATACATAGACAAATGTATACATTTTCTTTTTGATGCTTGGTTTTGAAATACCAGAGACAACACTTCTTGCTCTGTTGGAATACTAATCAACTGAATGTAATTTTCAAATCCAATAAAGATGGTGTTGAAAATTCCCAGATAGAGAGAGATTTCTCTACTTTCATCTGTGGTTTTCAATGTACTTGTATTGGTCAATACCTTTAACCAATGATCTTTAAAAATAATAACGATTTAAAACTGAATCAAGTTTGAAGGTCTCCTTATACTAGGAGTGTTCAGTTTGATAAGTTGAATGTATGCTCATTCGACAACCACCAAGAGGATCTCAAACTGCTGATTTCCTTTTTAAGCAGTTAGAGTCCAAATTGATTTTAAAATAGAAATGAAAACAGATACATTTACCATTTTTGTTATTGTTCATCCCTGATATTGGAAACCAGTGGTTGGGAAAAACTGTATTACAGTAATAGATGGATGATAGTTATAATACAAAGTAGCTAATTATTAAACCATAAGATATGCATAAATAATTTGCTTTGAGATCTCAGAAGGAGATTGGGAAATGCAAAGGTAACAGGATATTATGTAAAGCTTTGCAAAATTGATAGTATTTGAAAATGTGGAAAGGGAAAGAAATGAGCTTCTAGGCAGAGCAAACAGTTTTTAAAAAGACTTAGAGGCCCTTAAACATATGTGATACATACAGGAAAGAGAGAGGCATTCAATTTGCCTGAAGCTCTGCCAACTCAAGAAGTAGGAAATGATTATCAAATTTGGGAAAAATGAAAAAGAAAACTGAGGAAATATCACAGAAAATGTTAAATGCTTGGTCAAGGTATCCATTCAGTAGGAATTGGGGAGATACTGAAAAGGTATGAAAGGTTGGTACAAAGGTTCATTCTGTTCACATTTGGCATATCTCGGCTTATAACTGCTCTTTGCTTTGTTATTTTCAACTCTCCTTGAACATTGAAGTGTCTCAGATTTGTACAAAACAACCTTAGAATGATATTCAAAGTACCTGTGCTACCTTTTGCCTTGATGTTTCTATTATTATTATTTTAAATTTGCAATTCCTTATTTTCCATGATCTCCCATTTCCTTATGCACAAAATAGCATTAAATTGCCAGATTTGTATACTTTACCTTGAAACTCTAGGGTTATAAATTGAATATGTTTTGCTACACTATTTTGGGAGTATGATCTAGGTACCTCTAAGAAACACTTTTATTTTAGCAAATATTGTATATTCTTTATAACAATTCACAATTAGAGGAAGACAAGGGGAGGGGGCCAAGACAAGTTCATGTATGCTATTACTGAATTCAGATTATAATCAGTGGTCATGTCCATGGTTCAGGAGGTGAAACAACATATAGCCAGAAATTAGTCATAAATATGAGGGTATAGGAGAAGAGATTTCATCTCTATCAAAATTGAAACATATTTAGCATAAAGCCTAAGACTTAATAATATAATATTTTTATATTTGTGTGTGAGATACATTTCAAATAGCCATTTAATAACTCATTGCTATATCTCTTAGATGATAAAGAAAACATACATTTTCTCTTCATACTTGTTTGATTTATTATCAAAATTAGGGACTATAGTCATAGATTCCTGAAATAAGTGAGCTCAGTTAGTGGTATTAACCCTTGCCTTTCTGTCTGTAGATGTGATACAGAATTTTTATCTTTGATGGAATGTTTCTAACCAAAATTAGTATGTAAATTATACACTATACTTGGTTATAATTCTGATTTGTTATCCTAATTTCTTAATTCATGCATAAACTTGAACATCTTTTGCATTTCAGAACACACTTGTAAGCAATTCTGGAAGCTCCTAAAATTAGGGTTGGGGACTTTCACTAATATTTTTAGTTTGCTTTTTATCTAGAAGTTATATACTTTGTTTTGTTTATATCAGTGTACACAGAAGTACAGTGAATAACATTGTGAGTGTTTTTGCTTTTCCCCTTAAATGATACATAACAGAAAAATTTGATAGTACAAGGAGAATATTAAGCCATGGAAATATCAGCTATATTAATGTAAGACAATTATTGAAAGTTTACCTGAATACTAAGCTACACTTACAATGCAAATTGAAATATTTCCCCCATAAGACTTTTTTTTTCCGCATGGATATCACAGTAAAGCAAGTCGGTGTGTGCTGTGTAATTTTTTCTTAGTTTCATCTGGTATCTCCATATACTGTGTTTGTCTTCTCCTCTTTCCCTTTCCACACTTTTCCTTAGAGTTTCCTTCCTTGCCCTTAAGACATTATTCCAAGCTGCCAGTTCAAGGACTCTATACTGTAACGTCCTGCAAATGACCACATGGAAGCTCTTGGTAGGTACATGTTTTAAGAGAAAAAAGAAAGCAAATAAGAAGCTATAACCCAGTCTAAAGGAAACATCTGGTACCTACCAGAAGTGATGTACTAAAAATGAAACACAGACCTTTTAAAATTTTAAGTTAATGACAATGACCACAATATAGAAATGGGTGAATTAAGAAGCTAAGATTTCAAGGTCTAAGTCTTGATTAAGGTTTATATGACATTGCTTTTTCCAGGAAACTTAGAAACAAAGGAGACTGATTGTCTTTCATGTAAAGGATTAAATGCAAGCAAAATTCATAAAGCAGAAAATACTTGTAATATTTGTGTTTTTTAAGGGACAGCAGAAGGAGTTAGGCCTGCTCAGTCTTTCTGTAAACTTTTCTTCCTGTACAGTTAAAAGTCAACTTTATACTTATTTTGTTCAGAAAGACAATATCTAAAAATATATTTTATTGGTTTGTTTTTTTTTTTGTCTTTTGACTTTATATTGTGGACATTTTAGAAAATAGAGATAGCCCAGGTGATCATGTTTGTATTACATGCACGCCAATTCACAACCCAGAAGAAACTGATGGGATTTCTTTAGCTGTGTGCTAGTTGCACTGTTAAAATATCTGCAGGATCAAAGAGATCATATCAACACTGAGTTCAAAACTGTCACCTCTACTTTTCTTGAGGGTAGCTCAAGTAAGAGCTCTATTCCATTGCCTTAATGCTAAATAGAAGCTTTGCCACATTACAATATAAATTCCCTTGGACGTTTGGCATAGTTATTTGCAGGTCATGACTCAGTGTTAGCCAGTTTACCCTTGTTCATCTTAGGGCATGTCACATTGAAGGCATTCCGCGAAATTGACTGAAGAAATTGTTTCAGTATGTAATGCAATTAAATGTGTTTTTAGGTACCAGTACAGGCAACTGAGAGACAGATGCATTCAGATTTTCTATTTCTTAACAATTCAATCTTAGTAGATTGCATATATCCAGTAATGTATCCATTTCCTTTAAGTTGCTAGTATATGGTTGTTCATAATAATTTCTTATGATCTGTTGTATCTTTTCTTTTAGATCGCAGCATCCTCTCCAATGTTGAGCCATTCTTTGTGACTTCTTTGGTATGGATTTTCTAGATAAGGCTAACTTTTGAGAAAAGCTTTGGATGACTTGTGATTATAAAAATGAGACTGACACATGCATAAATTAATTCAAAACAAATGCAAATTAATACAGCCACCTCAAGTCACATATAAAGCTAAATGCTTTGCTCTGGATTCTACAGAAATTAGAAGCTGACTTCGTCAGACTCCTGGTCTTTTGACCACATTGAGTTTTTATGTCCAGAGCATAACTTAGGGCTTATGTTCCCTCAACGTGCAGTTTATGCCTATTCTTGTACCAGTACTACTTCTATGCCTCCATTACACATTACAGTTATCATTAGCCACTAAATTAGAAGCCCCTGGAGAGAAATGATTATGGCTTTGCAGTCATCACTGTGTTTAGGAGTAGGTGCCCAATAATATATTTGATTAGCAGTCAAAGAATTAACACATTAACCGTTTCATTTAAGCCTCATTAACTCTCTCATGTAAAGAGCACTACAGTGCAGATTATTGGCTAGATGAGGAAGCGATCTTATTTATCATCCAGGCATAACTCTTTATCCTTGTTCCTAGACCAACTAATGCCAAGTGTCAAAATTTAGTTTGATTATAATATCCTTCCTTATCTTGGTAGTCAGTTGTTTTTACTCTTACAACTTCAGTTCTGAATGGGGAATAACTGTCTAACAGATTATCCATGAATCTGTCATACACTGTCAGATATTTTCCGAACACTGTCACTCAAATGACTTCTCAATGCTCAGCCGCCTTAATTAACATTTGAGACCAAAGATCACATTTTTTGTGAGATGGGGTTCACTCTATCACCCAGGCTAAAGTCCAGTGGTGCAATCATAGCTCACAGTAGCCTTGACCTTTTAGGCTTAAGTGATCCTCCCACCTCAGACTCCCGTCACTGAAATTACAGACATAATGCGCCACCATGCTCAGCTAAGTTTTTTTATTTTACTTTTTTGTAAATATGGGGTCTCACTATGTTGCCCAGGCTGGTCTCCAACTCCTAGGCTCAAGCCCTTCCTGCCTCAGCCTCCCATGTCACTGGGATTACAGGTGTGACCCACACCACCCAATTCGCATTTTCTCATATATGAATGAAAGGTGTTAGAATCCTGGGCCCTGAAAGGTTAGATTATAACTATATGGATTTTAAACTTGGTCTTGAACTCATCACTGTATAAATTTGAACTTGAGATGCACAAAAGGCCTGAAATTCTAATCAAAGATTTTTCACTATGCTCTGCAGATATTTGCTATCATCTTTGCTCTCATCAGTATCTACAAATAGTAGACAAAACGCAATAGAGTAAAAGGTATTTGGAACAACAGAAAAAATTCTCCCCCAATCAAATAAAAAAGTGAATCCAGCAGAAGCAAAGGTTAAATGAATGAAGAGGATCAGATTGTCATGATGAATTTAGGAAGTACAACCGTTAAATCTACGATCCCTTCAAAATTTTAATAACTTCTTAAAATTTTAATAACTTCTTAAAAAATATTTTGATGCTATGCAATAGTTGCTCTTTGTGAAGTGCCACTCTCAAATAATAATAAGTATCTCACTGGAAGGAAAGATACAAAGGTAATTAAGTGAGCGTCCTTAGATAGCGGAAGACATTATTTAAATCCATTTAATTATTTGCCTAATTATCTATAAAGAGTGTGTTCAACTTTATAGAGAAGATAACAAAATCGATTAATATGTAAAATGGAAAATCACAACTGAAGCACAATATAAAGATAACGATCTGAATGTTATTACAAGGAACTATCACTTTAGGTTATATTTACACTTTTAGTTTATGTAAGAGTATAGCAATAAAAATGCAAATGTTTATTTACATATGCTAGTATAAGAAATAGAACTGACATTATCTCACAAGCATATTCTATTGTTTTTTACAACTATCTTATGAGTATTACTTCAGTTTAAAGTTAGTATTCATTCAATTTGGAGGGAGTTGGTTAAGTAATTGAAGATTTCTCATAGACTTATACAAAATAGTACCTCAAATCATTGCCTTCATAGATGTGGATCAGTTTTATCCTTCTTGTACCTTCCTCTCACGAATCATCTACAAAATACAAGATTTATACAGCCTTGACAAAAAAACTAGTTTTCAAGCACAAGAACTTGATGGAGAGAGCAAGCAGAATGGCTTATGAACAATTGTCTTTTATCTGGAAGATTCTGTAAATGAAAAGAGAACACATTTCCTTCCTAGAGAAATCAAGCTGCAAATAAATAGAATCTGTTTATATTCTAAATTCCGACATTGTTTGAATACCTCATTCCCAGAATGTCTCTTTTTGTAATACTAACACTATTTACAAAGTCGTGGGTACAGATAACTGATAACATTAAAGCTTCTGACAACAGAGACTATTTTTTAAAATATTGTGATCTTCAGGCTCTTTGAGGAGAAACAGATAAGAGACCGTAGTACCTTTCTCAAGTATCCCTTACCACAGTCATTTTCTAATGTTTTTTATATACAGAAGTAGTGTACTGAGCGCTCATTTTTTGCCAAATACGTAAAGATAATTGAAAGTAATTTTGAAGGTGATCAGAAGACAATGGTGTGTAAAATAGAAAAAATTCAATATGAATGGTGAGTCCCTTTCCTTTCAATTTTTTAAAAGCGTTATTTCAGAGACTGTATGAAAGAACATCCTATAATTGTTTGGAACAAAACCTGCAATGAATTTCGGATAAAAATGAAGTACAAACAACATCAGTGAGTTCACCAGACGCCCTCCCTCGCCACACGCACGTGCACGCACACACACACAAACACACACACTGCAACTTTGTATATCCTAGCTCTTTCTATAGAGATCCTAAATTCAGGGTGCATGCTCTGTGTTGCAAAATATGTGTCTATTTCTTGCTTTTGATCGTGGATCATGTGCTTTAATAACTTCGACATAATTAGATTCAGAGTTTTATTGAAACCTCTTTCTACCAGCAAACTATAACGGCATGGTTGTATCTATTTGGCTTCCAGTGCAATGTAGTAGCTGTTCTGTGATTTCTCCTTTTCCCCTTTGCCTTGTTCCCTGGGCTTCCTCTCTTCACTTTGTCCTCTGCCACAGTATCTGATCACATAATCAAGGCACTTATGCAATGTGCTGGCACACCTCCTGCCTTCCTAGCATCGTGGTCAACATACTTAGGGTAGAGATTATCATGGGAATTTATGACTGGGTCTATGTATTTTAAATGATTGAGCAAAACATACAATATCAGTGCAAAGTGCAAAAGGTGCTTGAAAATGGAGGAAAGGACAGATAAAAATGGTGAAGAACAATATTGCCATAACAGAAGCGAAGACAAATGGAAACAGGATGGAAGAAACTATGACAATGCCTTATAAAAATCATATGTCTAAGGTCTAAATTATAGTTACAGTTCACAAAGAGCAATGAGAAATTCTGAATTATATTTTTTGTTGTATATAGTGAAGTATTTATTTTTTGAAATTTTATATATTCATAAGGCATGACATGTTTTGATATATTCATACACCGTGGAATGATTAAATCTGGCCTATTAACATACTCATCACTGTACATACTTATCAATTTCTTGTAGTGAGAACCCTCAAAATCTACTATCTTGACATTTTTCAAAAATGCAATACATTAACTATAGTCCACATGCTACATATTTCCCAAACATTTCCCCTGTCTAACTGACACTTAGTATTTTTTAACCAAAAACTCCCCAACCCCCTTGGTAACCACCCAAGAGGGTTACCAATCCCCTGATAACCACCATTCTACTCTCTCTAATTCTGAGTTTAACTTTTTAAGATTCCACATGTAAGTGAGATTGTGCCGTATTGGTCTTTTGGTGTCTGGCTTATTTTACTTAACAATTCTCTCCAGGTTTATCTACGCTGTCAGAAATGACAAGTTCATTCTTGACGCAGTTCTGTCAAAACCATCCCCAAAGAACCTCAGGAACATCACTTGGACAAGCTGCCTGGGTCCTCTTTTCCGTTAAGTGAAAATAAACATATTTGGCCTGCTGATCTTGCAGCCTTGTTGTTCACTGCGGAATGGCCTAGTGCCTGTAACAAAGCTTGAGACCAAGCAGAAGCTCAGTACAGCTGTGAACACCCAGAATGAAAGCCTTGCAAGACTCAAACACCAGGGGGCTTCCTGGGCAAAAATCTGAAATAAATGGAAGTCTATTTCGACTTCCTTGCCTCCCATTCTTGTGAAATTTCACTATTTTACTATTGGCCTTTACCCTCTCCCATGACCAGGAGCTCTTGAGTTGTTTCCTTTTGTCTTTCTTTTGAAAAGATATACCTACACAGTTTATTTAATTTGTATGGTAGGCAAAACTTAATCATGGGTCATAGGGATGTTAGTATGTTAAGGCTCTGTTTTCATTGAAGAAAGAGCTCTCTTTATTTCATAGCTAAAGCCACGTTTTAAATTATTATAGCACTATGCTGCTCAATTCAAAGGAAGACAAAAGCGTCTAGGATCAGGTGTTAATGGCAAAAAAAAAAAAGTGATCAAATAGAACTGTGTGGGAAGAAGCTGGAAAGGTAAGATTTCAAAGCAGGAAAGTACAGAGCTGAAATTATAATGCAGAGAAGGAAAATAGTCACACAGAAGACACAATGTCACTCTACACTCTGCATTCAGGTTTCCTTGGGTTGTCTAATATGTAAAGCCTGTTGCAGCCCAGGCCCAAATCCAGGAAAAATTTTTTAAGTTCTGTATGAGTGGGAATGGGGCCAAGGTAGGAACAGAGGTACGAGAACTACTTTCAGTAAAAATTGTATATTTGCTTGACAGTTCTCAACAGTATATTACAAATCACATATTCTTGATTTGAAGGGGTAAATTAATTTTGTATAGTTTAAATTTGATTTTACTGACTTGCTATTAACTAAGACATTCAGTTATCTTTTGAGAGTTACATATCACTTATATTTTAATTATTTTAACCCATATTATCTGAAGACTCACACATATTGGAATGTTTTCTATTTTAGTGGAACTATGAGGTTTTAAGATGTTCTTCATGGGTGGCTAAGGTATTCTCCTATTTATGTGGAAGAACTTGAAAATTATTTTATTGTTGCCTGTAGGTTTATTTTGTTTGGCTAAAGCCATCATAAACTTAATTATTCAATCTCTTTCAAACTCTTTAGATTGTGTCGTATATCATCTCAATTGTTAGCTTTTAAATTGAATTTTTTGATGTGGATAACTGAGATAAGTGAACACAATGGCAAATTCTCAAAATAAAAACTGAATTTTTTAAGTGGTTAACTGAGATAAGTGAACACGATGGCAAAATACATACATTTCATTGCTTCTACTATGTTCTATTCAATGTTATATATTCTGTAATTCTAGTAACTGTGTATATATATATATATACACATATATATATATACATATATATATACATATATATATGTGTATATATATATATATACATATATATATACATATATATATACGTATATATATACATATATATACATATATATATACATATATATATGTATATATATATATATAATATATATATATATATATATAGTCAAGTTTTATTGTTGCATTCAGCTCTTAGAGACTCTCTGTTTTCCAAGCAATAATTTATATGGTTTCACAGTTTTAATTTAGAATACTTAAAATGTCATTTAGCATGGTTTATTGCATGTAATAACCACCAGTGAATATTTATTGTGTGAAGAGACTTTAGTTTAGTAATATTAATGTTGAAAAAGCAATAGAAATATGCTTGCTATTTTGCTGTTTTCTATAAATGATGCTTTGATGTGCTAAGGAGTCCTTAGTTTCCCAGCTTTAGTCCTACTCACTCTTCCAGACTCAAGTGTTACCTCCTAAAAGGTGTCTTCCTGGAGCCCTCAAACTGGGATCTTCCCATCCTGAGCGCTTCCTGTGTGTATCTCTCTTCCTGCAGTTGTGCTATTTTGTATTAACGCTGCTCTCTCTCTGTGCCCGTTTTTTCCACCAGACTGTCAACTTCTTAAGGCCCAAAACTACAAATTGTAATTATTGCACTCTGCAGGCCTGGAATAAAAAATGTGCTGCATAAGTATTTCTAGAATAAATGGATAAATGAAAATATTGTCTATTTTGCTAGATGATGAGCTATGATTCCACATCTGTATAAATGAACAAATGTGGCTATATCATGTCAAAGTTAAAATACTTTAGAAGATAGGGTCATTACTTCCTCATTTTAATGTAGCCCTCTATATATACCCCAACATTTCTATCAAGCAACTTCAGTGCAAGATAAATGTAACTGTCTGGGGAGATAATCTGTAATAATATTTTTTTGAGAATTTGAGAATTATTTCAGTTAGCCACATTAAAAATTCAATTTAAAAAAGTTTTTAAGGACTTTAGTATCAGAAGCATAGCTGCCATTGTGTTTATGAGTACATGTGTGTTTCTCTTTACTATCAAGTTTTTCTGATTAGAAGTAAAATTAGATTCCTTTTGGATATTTTGGTGTAAGACAAACCTATTTTTAAATTGGCATATCAACACTCTGTGATACTCTCTATCCTCTTTGAAAAAACTGTATGTGACTAGATTGGTTCTCTAGGTTCTCACACACCATGTCCCCCTAGCATTTGTAGGTGCAGACATTTCCAAGATGCTGGACTGGCCTGGCTTGTACCTCTAGGTCACAGGAGTGTCTCATGTTCTGGATCAGGGAGCAGTTATGCTGCCTCTATAATAGGCCTTGCTGCTGATGTTGCTTTTACCTCGGTACTCTGGTTTTGAGTGCTGGGCTTTATAATTTTGTCTCCATAATTCCTTCTAGGTATTAGATTCTGTACCAGAAAAATCACTTTCAAAGAACTAAAGTTCCTGAACTTATTTTCTCCTAACAAGGTCTTGGACAGCTGCTTTGCACATTCTCTAATGCATTCTTATGCTTAATATAAGAATATTGATTATCTATTTGCACCAGGTATGAAGGCTTTACATAGACCACCTCATTTAGAATATTTTATTTAATCCAATGAATACCATTCAAACTAAACACTTGTGAGCATTTCTTGTAGGAATTGATTGTAGGGGCCAGTGTTAGGCTCACACAAGACAGCAAGCCTAGAGATGGGTATCTACCAGTCAGATCTTCATTACTCTTTCCTATCTAGGGACTCAAGTCCATTAACACCTACATGTCTGATAGCCACTATGATACCTGGTATCAGGGGTCTACATTGCAACCAAAAGGGTCACTTGCTTTTCTGAACCCTATGAAATCAAGACACAAATATACAGTAGGCTCCCTTCTCCTTGGGCTTTTTAAAAATTTTTTCATAATAAAAATGAAAAATGGGATTGCCGCCTTCATCAGCACTAACCTGTATCTTTGGAACTTTTTGTTCCAACCAACTATACCATACTGTTAATATACTGACATCTGTTTTACTTGGTTCTTAGACTCAAATTTTTCTCTTAAGAGCACTAGCTTTAATCCTTAGACTCAGACACACTATAATACTTTCACCTTGTAAATCACCTTGGCTGATTTTCTAACATTTTCCCTCTGGCATCAGGCACAGTGATGTAAGAACTCATAACTCTGTGCTATCACCACAGACCTAAAATCCTGTCCCATGCCTGGCCTGGTACCGCACTAAGTCACGGAACAGTATATTCTTTCTTTTTCCTTTTCTACATGAAACTCCAAATTTTTTAGATACAGAATTTTCTGAGATATTCATTTGTATCTGTCCCTTCTGTATCTCCTTTTATCCCTCTTCCAAGCAGATACTAAGGCCTTTGAATTTCCTTGTCAAAAATATTCATTTTTAGGGGACAAAAACAAAAGCTGCTTGAGACCAACTGCTCTCACTGTCTTTTGTAAAAGCTAACATCATTGAAAAAATGATGCTAATAACCTGCAGAAAAATTTTAAAAGATGGACTATTTTTAAGAGTGAGAATTGTGGGAATGATCTCCAGCTTCTAGGAAGGAAACATGAGACTGGTGAGATGACAAAGACGTGGGTTCCCACTAATAAGTGGAGACATTTTACAGAAGGAATCAAAGATGAAAGAACCACAAGAGCAGATAGTGGTGGCTTGCACTGACAGAAACAACTTTATAATCATAGCCTCAGGCCTAGCAGTTGGAGAGTTAAGTCTCTGAATGCCACTGAAGACTTTTGTAAAAGGCAGAGAGATGACAGTACTTTAGACTCCCTGAAAGCAGGCTGCCAAGATGGTGGAAACTGATTTAAAATGGAAAAGCATAGTCCTGGGTCTTCCCTCAATGTGGGGCTCTGTGCAGGTGTGCAGATAGTATGATGCAAAGGAAGAAACCACCAGCTCTCACACTCTAATGAAAAATAAATTCAAAAATAATTAGAAAAGATATGATTTACCCAAATGAGAAGGAACCAGAAAAATAATTCTGGCAACATGATAAAACAGTATTATAACATCTCCAAAAGATAACATTAGCTCTCCAACAATGGATCCAAACCAAGATGAAATCTTTGAAATACCAGATGAAGAATTCAAAAGGTTGATTAATAAGTTACTCAAGGAGATACAAAAGAAAAGTGAAAACCAACATAAGGAAATTTTTTTAAAAATTCAAGATATAAACAAAACATTTTCTAAACAGATAGCTATTTTAAGGAAAAACCAGTCAGAACTTCTGGAAGTGAGAGACACATTTAAGGAATGACAAAATTCACTGGAAAGGTTTAACAGTAGATCAGATTAAGTAGAAGGAAAAAAATTAAGAGGTCAAAGAGTAGGCTTTTGAATTAATCCAATCAGATAAAAATAATGAAAAGAGAATCAGAAGAAATGAACAAAGTCTCCAAGAAATACGCGATTATATAAAATTTCCAAACCTAAGAATCATTGGTGTTCCTGAGGGAGAAGATAAAGTAAAAAGTTTGAAAATTTTATTTGAGAAAATAATTGGCAAAAATTTCCCTGGCTTACTGGAGATTTAGATACCCAAATACAAGAAACTGAAGGTACTCCTAAGAGATACACTGTAAAAAGGTCATCACCAAGGCATACAGTCATCAGGCTATCTAAAGTCAACATGAAATAAATAATTTTAAGAGCAGTGAAACAAAATTATAGCCTGTAAAGGACAACCTATCAGATTAACAGCAGACTTCTCAGCAGAAACCTTACAAGCCAGAAGGGATTGGGGTTCTATTTTTATCCTCCTTATACAGAATAACTGTAAGCCAAACTTTCATATCCAGCAAAATTAAGTTTTGTAAAGAAGCATAAAGTATTTCTTTCTCAGAAAAGCAAATGCTGAAAGAATTTGTCACTACCAGACCAGCCCGACAAGAAATGTTAAAAGGAATTCTAAATCTTGAAACAAAAGGTCAATATGAACCAAAATAGAACCTCTTGAAAGCATAAAATTCATAGGGCCTGTAAAACAATAACATAATGAAGAAAACAAAGTTGCTAGGGAACAATCAACCTGATGACTAGAATAGCACCCCACATCTCAATACTGAATGGTTTAAATGTTCCACTTCAAAGATATAGATTGGCAGAATGGATTTTAAAAATCACAAACCAAATATCTCCTGTCTTCAAAAGACACACCATCAGGTAAGGATTCTTATAGACTCAAGGTAAAGGGATGGAAAAAGATATCCCATATAAATGGAAACCAAAAGTGAGCAGGAGTCGCTATTTTTATGTCAGATAAAACAGACTTAAAAGAAACAACAGTAAAAAAAGAGATGAAGAAGATCATTATATAATGATAAAAGGATCAATCCAACAAGAAGAAATAATAATCCTAAATATACATTCATCTAACGGTGGAGTTCTCAGATTCATAAAACAATTACTACTAGACCTAAGAAAAGAGATAGACAGCAACATAATAATAGTGGGGTTGGGGGAGAGTGGCCACAAAGGCTAGTCTGACTAGAAGTTGTTACTGTGTGTGGTTCTCATGGAGAAGAATGGAAGGGGTGAGTAAATACAGCACCTTCAACTGAAACATCCAGGTACTTACATTGAAACTAATCAAGGAAACATTTCAGCCCAAGGAGAATGGAGAAAAACAAGGCCAGGTGAAGGCCCCACCAGGGAGCCAAAGAGAAGCTCCCCTGCCCAGAGAAGCAGGAAATGAGTGTGCAGTCCTGGAAACCCATGCTTCTCCCATGGATCTTTGCAACCCTCAGGTCAGGGGACCTCCTCATGAACCCACCCCACCAGGGCCTTCGGTTTGACACACAGAGCTACCTGTCTCAGCAAAGCAGCCACTCATGCATGCATGGAGACCCAAGAGCTTTAGACACTCTAGCTTTCCGGGCATCCCAGTAAAATTAGCTGGCAACTTTGGCAAAGTGGGAGATTTGAACCCCATACATACCCCTAGGAAAGAGGATGAATCCAAGGAACTGAGCAGTGATGGTTTGCAGGCTCTGCTTCCACAGCATGTAACAGGATAAGACCCACTGGCTTGGAATTCCAGGCCGCCATTGGTAACAGCATCGCACTTCCCTGGGACTGATCTCCCAGGGGCTGCGGCAGACCACCAATCTCTGCTGTTGGGGTGACTTAACCATTATGGCCTTTGGGGTTTGGAGAGTCCAAATCAACTGAAGGCAAAAGGGATCCCCCAGCACAGCACAGCTGTTCTATCAAAGCATGGCCAGACTGCTTCATTAAGTGGGTCCGCAATCCCATTCCTCCTTACTAGGTGGGATCTCCGAATCTGGGCCTCCATTCACCCCCACCAAAAACTCCCTGGGACAAGCTCCCAGAGGAAGAGGCAGGCTGCCATCTTTCCTGTTTCACAGCCTTCACTGGTGAAATCTCCAGGTACTAGAAAATCTGAGGTGACTAGGGTCTAGAGTGGACCCCCAGCATAGCACAGCAGCCCTAAGAAAAAGTGACCAGACTGTTACATGGGTACCTGTTCCCCTGTCTCCTCACCAGGCAGGTCCTCCAGGTCTGGCCCTCCAGCCACTCCCTGCCAGAGTGATTGAGCCAGTAGCAACTCAGTAACTCCCTGGACAGAGCCTTTAGGGGCAAATGAAAGCTTCTTTGCCACTGCCTCTGCAGTGGAGAGATCCTTGCTACCCTTGGACTAACAAAGGAGCAAAGACCCTAAGTACCTTATCCACACTTCCAACAGGCTGCAGTCGACCCAAGGAGAGAAGGCAAATCCATCTCCCACAATAGGGTCCCACACCCCCCAATTCTTGTCACCAGACAGGGAACCCCTGGCTTGGGCCCACAGCACAAACCAGGGCTAATTATACTGAGTGATTGTTGACCTGCATCTTTCTGGGGTTGAGCCCCCAGGAGACAAGTAAAGTGATGAATCAGCAGGCCAGCTCATGTTGTGCCCAGAGGGTTTGGTGCAGGAGACTCTGTAGTGGAGAAATGGCCAGGGATGGCCATCTTTCTAGGCTCAACTTGTTCCATAAAAGACATTAACCCTTGGGGAATTATCAAACCTGATCTCCGCAGGGCACTCTTGTACATCAGTTAGGGGTGGTCCAACCTGAGAACTCCTCAGTCTTCTGGCCTCTTTTGGGGCCCCAGCCTGGCCACACTTGCTTACAGGGATGTCTTGGGTTCTGTGGGGGCCCATACCATAGCTTCTGTGCTGGTGGACCATGCCCAACCAGTGAAGAGTTCCAGCAAGGCAGCCGCTAAGGCCATGCACCAGCCCTCACACTTTCTCCCCATACTGCAGCGTCCCCTGTGCCCATGGCATTTCCCCACATCACTTTGCTGGCACTTGTATGTACAGGCAGGTTTTGCTTTAATTGCCCCACCAGTATGTGGGAGTGCAATATTTCCCCCAACTCCTGCAGACTGCCATTGCAAATGAAGCCTTGGTGAGCATAGAGCCAGTAAGCCCCACTCCTGCCAGCACGCTGCTTTTGTGTGAATGCTGCAGAGAGAACAGGGGATCCTCCCACACAGGTGGCCAGCACCCCATCCCAAACCAACACCACATCCTGTGCAACAGAACACACAGTCTCCCTCCAGGGGCACTACCCACTCCCCCTCCAACTGCCTTGTGTCTGCCACTGTGGGGAATTCCCACAGAGAGGCAGGCACCCCTACACCCACTGGCACTTGGTTGTAGCTGCTGCACCTTGGTTTCCCTGGTGTAGTAGACTTCAAACCTCAAGTTGCCAGAGAACAAAGTCAGGGCTCAATACAAGTCCCCCAGAGTTACAGCACACAGTCCAGAAGTTGGGAGCTGAAAGTTCACTCCCTAAAATCCCCAGAAATGAAGCCAGATAGCTGAATCCTCTTATATCACAATCAAGCCCTTAAGATCATCAAATAGGATAAAAGAAATAAAAAACCACCCAAAGGTCAGCAACCTCAAAGTTTGGAGGTAGTTAAGCCCACAGAGATGAGAAAGAATCAGTATAAGAACACTAAAAACTAATAAAGCCAGAGTGCTTTCTTTCATCCAAATGACTCCATCACCTCTCCAGCAAGAGTTCAAAACTGGGCTGAGTCTGAGATGGCTGAAATGACAGCAGTAGAATTCAGAATGTGGATAGGAACAAAGTTTACTGAGCTACAGGAGTATACTGTAACCCAGTGCAAGAAAGTGAAAGATATGATTAAACATTGCAGGAGCTGACAAATAGCCAGTATAGGGAAAAAAAAGTAATCAGCCTGATAGAGCTGAAAAACACACTACAAGAATTTCATAATTCAATCACAAGTATTAATAGAAAAATAGAACAAGAGGTGGAAAGAATCTCAGAGCTTGAAGACTGTCCTTATGAAATAAGACAGGCAAACAAGAATAGGGAAAAAAGAGTGAAAAGGAATGAATGAAACTGAGGAATGAACAAAGCTGAGTCTATGACTGATCAGTGTACCTGAAAGAGATGGGGAGAATAGAGCCAACTTGGAAAATATATTTTGGGATATCACCTATAAGAACTTCCCCAACATAGCTAGAGAGGCCAACATTCCAATTCAGGAAATGCAGAGATCCCCAGTAAGATTCTCCACAAGAAGATAATCCCCAAGACACATAATCTTCAAATTCTTAAAGGTCAAAATGAAAGAAAAAATGTTAAAAGACAGCTAGAGAGAAAGGCCAGGTCATCTACAAAGGTAAGCCTGACCTCTCAGCTGTAACCCTACAAGCCAGAAGAAATCAGGGGCTAATATTCAACATTCTTAAAGAAAAGAAATTCCAATCCAGAATTTCTTATGTGGCCAAACTAAACTTCATAAGTGAAGAAGAAATAAGATCCTTTTCAGACAAGAAAATGCTGAGGGAATTAGTCACTACCAGGCCTGACGTGCAAGAGCTCCTGAAGGAAGCACTAAATATGGAAAGGAAAGACCTTTACCAGCCACTATAAAAACACACTGAAGTACAAAGACTAGTGACACTATAAAGCAACCACATAAACAAGTCTGCAAAATAACCAGCTAACATCATGATGACAGGTTTAAATCCACACATATCAATCAATACCAATCTTAAATGTAAATGGGCTAAATGTCCCAACTAAAGGACACAAAGTGGCAAGCTGAATAAAGAACCAAGAACCATTGGTACAATGTCTTCAAGAGACCTATCTCACGTGCAATGAAACACATAGGTTCAAAATGAAGAGATGGAGAAAAATCTACCAAGCAAATGAAAAACGGAAAAAAGCAGGATTGCAATCCTAGTTTCTGACAAAAAAGAATTTAACAAATCAACAACAACAAAAAAAAAAGACAAAAAATTGGCTTTATCTCCGAGGCTTCTGTTCTGTTCCATTGGTCTATTTTGGTACCAGTACCATGCTGTTTTGATTACCATAGCCTTGTAGTATAGTTTGAAGTCAGGTAGTGTGATGCCTCCCGCTTTGTTCTTTTTGCTTATAATTGACTTGGCTATGTAGGCTCTCTTTTGGTTCCATATGAAGTTTAAGGTGGTTTTTTTCCAGTTCTGTGAAAAGGGTCATAGGTAGCTTGATGGGGATAGCTTTGAATCTATAAATTACTTTGGGCACTATGGCCATTTTCACAATATTGATTCTTCCTAACCATGAGCATGAAATGTTTTTCCATCTGTTTGTGTCCTTTCTTATTTCCTTGAGCAGTGGTTTGTAGTTCTCCTTGAAGAGGTTCTTTATATCCTTTGTTAGTTGTATTCCTAGGTATTATATTCTCTTTGTAGCAATTGTGAATAGCAGTTCGTTCTTGATTTGGCTCTCTTTAAGTATTTTATTGGTGTATAGGAATGCTTGTGATTTCTGCACACTGATTTCATATCCTGAGACTTTGCTGAAGTTGCTTATTAGTTTCAGGAGATTTTGGGCTGAGATGATGGGGTCTTCTAAATATACAATCATGTCGTCTGCAAATAGAGACAATTTGACTTCCTCCTTTCCCAAATGAATACCCTTTATTTCTTTTTCTTGCCTGATTGCTCTGGCTAGAACTTCCAATACTATATTGAATAGGAGTGGTGAGAGAGGGCATCCTTTTCTAGTGCCAGATTTCGCAGGGAATGCTTCCAGGTTTTGCCCATTCAGTATGATATTGGCTGTGCATTTGTTGTAAATAGCTTTTATTATTTTGAAATACGTTCCGTTGATACCTAGTTTATTGAGAGTTTTTAGCATAAACGGATATTGAATTTTGTCAAAGGCCTTCTCTGCATCTATTGAGAGAATCATGTGGTTTTTGTCTTTGGTTCTGGGGATCTACAACCATGTGATCTTTGACAAACCTGACAAAAACAAGCAATTGGGAAAGGATTCCCTGTTTAACAAATGGTGTTGGGAAAACTGGCTAGCCATGTTCAGAAAGCAGAAACTGGACCCCTTCCTGATACCTTACACTAAAATAACTCTAGATGGATTAAAGACTTAATCTATGTTTAGGTCTTAAACATAAGACCTAACACCATAAAAACCCTAGAAGAAACCCTAGGCAAAACCATTCAGGACATATAGGCATAGGCAAGGACTTCATGACTAAAACAACAAAAGCATTGGCAACAAATGCCAAAATAGACAAATGGGATCTAATTAAACTCCAGAGCTTCTGCACAGCAAAAGAAACAATCATTAGAGTGAATTGACAACCAACAGAATGGGAAAAAAATGTTTGCAATCTACCCATCTGACAAAGGGCTAATATCCAGAATCTACAAAGAACTAAAACAGATTTACAAGAAAAAAACAAACAAACCCATTCAAAAGTGGATGAAGGATATGAACAGACACTTTTCAAAAGAAGACATTTATGAGGCCAACAAACATATGAAAAAATGCTCATCATCACTGGTCATTAGAGAAATGCAAATCAAAACCACATCGAGATACCATCTCACACCAGTTAGAATGGCGATCATTAAAAAATCCAGAGACAGCAGATGCTGGAGA
>CAUYLG010020977.1:0-35765 GCA_963573385.1 Cacajao melanocephalus | reverse complement strand
GTTTCAGAAGGAAACTATTTGTCCTCTGGTAGAATTAGGCTGTGAATCCCTCTGGTCTTGGGCTTGTTTTGGTTGTTAGGCCATTAATTACTGCTTCAATTTCAGAACTTATTATTTGTCTACTCAGGGTTTTGACTTTTTCCTGGTTTAGTTTTGGGAGGGTGGATGTGTCCAGGAATTTATACATTTATTCTAGATTTTCTAGTTTATTTGCATAGAGGCATATATAGTGTTTTCTGATTGTAGTTTGTATTTCTGTGGGATCAGTGGTGATACCCACTTTATCATTTTTTATTGTCTCTATTGGATTCTTCTCTCTTTTCTTCTTTATTAGTCTGGCTAGTGATCTATCTATTTTGTTAATCTTTTCAAAAAATCAGCTCCTGGACTCATTCATTTTTTTGAAGAGATTTTTGTGTCTCTATCTCCTTTAGTTCTGCTCTGATCTTAGGTATCTCTTGTCTTCTGCTACCTTTTGAATTTGATTGCTCTTGCTTCTCGAGTTCTTTTAATTGTGCTGTTAGGGTATTGATTTTAGATCTTTCACACATTCTCCTGTGGGCATTTAGTGCTATAAATTTCCCTCTCAAAACTGCTTTAGCAATGTCCCAGAGATTCTGGTACGTTGTGTCTTTGTTCTCATTGATTTCAAAGAACTTCTTTATTTCTGCCTTAATTTTGTTATTTATCCAGTATTCATTCAGGAGCAGGTTTTTCAGTTTCCATGTAGTTGTGTGGTTTTGAGTGAGTTTTCTTAATCCTGATTTTTAATTTGATAGCACTGTGGCCTGAGAGACTATTATGATTTTCATTCTTTTGCATTTGTTGAGGAGTGCTTTACTTCCAATTATGTGGTCAGTTATAGAATAAGTGTGATGTGGTTTGAGAAAAATGTATATTTTGTTGATTTGGGGTGGAGAGTTCTGTAGACATCTATTAGGTCCACTTGGTCCAGAGCTGAGTTCAAGTCCTGAATATCCTTATTAATATTCTGTCTCGTTGATCTAATATTGACAGTGGGATGTTAAAGCCTCCCACTATTATTGTGTGGGAATCTAAGTCTCTTTGTAGGTCTGTAAGAACTTGCTTTATGAATCTGGGTGCCCCTGTATTGGGTGCATATATATTTAGGATAGTTAGTGCTTCTTCTTGCATTGCTCCCTTTACCCTTATGTAATGCCCAGCTTTGTCTCTTTTGATCTTTGTTGGTTTAAAGTCTGTTTTATTAGAGACTTGGATTGCAACCCTGCTTTTTTTTTTATCTTTTGCTTCTCAGTGGCTTTATAAATATTCCTCCAACCCTTTATATTGAGCCTATGTGTGTCTTTGCACGTGAGATGGGTTTCCTGAATAGCACACAATGATGAGTCTTAACTTTTTATCCTATTTGCCAGTCTATGTCTCTTAATTGGAGCATTTAGCCCATTTACATTTAAGGTTAATATTGTTATATGTCAATTTGATCCTGTCATTACGATGCTAGTTGGTTTTTTGCCTGTTAGTTGATGCAGTTTCTTCACAGTGTCAGTGGTCTTTACAATTTGTTATCCTTTTGCAGTGGTTGGTACTGGTTTTTTCATTCCATATTTAGTGCTTCCTTCAGGAGAGGCCACACAAGCTTTCTTTTGGTTAGTTTTTGCAAGGTTTATCTTTATTATTTTATGTCTAACAATTCTGTGTTCTTGATTTAAGATTGACCTCTTGTGAACACCATGTAGTTATTACTTAATCCAGTTTGATATTCTTAGTCTTTTACTGGAATGTTGAAACCATTTATTTTATATGTAATTGCATTAATGTAATTGCTAAGCATATTACTAGAATCTGCTGTGTTGTGAAACCATTTTATATTTACTTATGTGTCATTAACTGTCTTCTTTTGGATTACTTAACTTTTTCTCTGTAATTGCTCATTATAAATTCATCTACTACTTCAGTGGTTACCCCTTGGCTTAATAGAGTCTATTACAAACAATTGCTGTTTCCACATTTTATGTCTAACATTTGTTAACACCATGCCCCTTCCCTTCTTAGCATCTGAATTATCATTGTCATGCATTCTAATTATCTCTATATTTAAGATTACACATGATATTGCAATTATTATTTTGTACAAATATTCTGTCAGTATCTTTTTATATATACCTATATGGTTGCACTTCTTTCATTCATCATTCTTTCCTGAAAATGCTTGTTTCTCTTGGAAATATTTTCTTGCCAAAAATTCTCCTTTCATATTACTTTTAGAGTATATATTCTAGTAATAAATTATCTCATTTTTTGTCAATATAAAAATATTTTCACTTTACCTTTATTTATGAGGAATATTTCCACTGAGTATAAAATTCTACATTCATAGTGGTTTTCCTCAGTCATTTTAAGATATCATTCTATTGTCTCTTAGCTTCCAATATTTACGTTGTAAAGTAGGCTATTAGTCTTGTTTTTACTTTTTTCAATGTAATGTGTTTTTTACTCTTCTTGCTTTTTAAAATATTTTATTTTCCTAATTCTCAGGAGTCTTACTACAATGTTTCTAGTCATATTTTTCTTTGTGTATATTGTGTTTGGGCTTCTTGAGTATGTGGATTAATGCATTTCATCAGTTTCAGAAATGTATTTTCAAAAGATTCTTGTGGCTTCCTTTCTTCCTTTCTTAAATTCTGGGAGTAAAATTACACGTATACTATGAGGTGTGGAAGACAGAATTAATCAATGTCTCCTAATATTCCCACCTGTACTGTACATACCCTGTATAATCTCTGAGAATGGGCCTCACCTAATATGTGCCCTTTAAATTTGGGTCTAGTGGTTAGACAAAGGAAGTGGGAGTCTCAAAGTTTGAAAAATATTTTCTGGGAGGGAGTTTCTTTGTTTCTGGCTTTGAATATGGAAGGATCCACGTGGCAAGGAATGTAGGAAGCATCTAAAACAGAGATTGTTTCTCAGCTGTAGTCAACAAAGAAATTAATTCCTACAACCCCAAGAAACTTAGTTACCTCAACAATGAAAATGACTTTAGAAATTGATTTTTACCCCTAGAACTTCCAGGAAAAAACACACAGCCTGGTCTGCTCTGGATTCATACTGGGAAACACTGATCAGAGACTAAGGCATGCTGTGCCCGAATTTCTGACCTACAGAATGTGAGTTCATAATTGGGTTTGTTTTAGGCCATTAAATATATAGAAATAAGTTATGTCGTACTTGACAGCTAATACAGAATGCTTGGTTTTATCTGACATATTACTTATGCTCTTTTTAATGCTACTATTCATTCATTTTTCTTTGAATTCTAGTTTTGATATTTTGTACTGACCTCTCTTACAATTTAATAATCCTTTATTTTACTGTGCCTAATAATGTTGCTAAACTAATCTCATAAGTTTCTATTTCAAATACTGCATTTTTTCTGTTACTTATTTTGTGTTTAATCCATTCTTTATGTTTATTCAATTATCTGGTGAAATTCTCCAAATTTCATACATTTTATATGTTCTGCATTCTCTTGAAACATACATTATAGTTATTAAAATTCCTTGTCAGCTATATTCAATATCTCTATTATATGTGAATCCGTCTTTTGTTTGTTTTTTTATTTACTTTTTACGGCCCTCCTTTTTAGTACACTCAGTCTTTTTTGACTCAATGTTGCCTATTGTGAATTAATGAGAGTACAGATAATGATTTTTTTAAACCTAAATACATTCTCATAATATGTTAATTTCAAACCAAGTTTCTGCCTTGGAAAGCTGAGTCTGACTCCCAGGGTCTCACCCTCTAGTGTTTTCAACATAAAGTATGTTGTCTTGCTGTGGCTCCTCTCTCAGTGGGTGCCAAATTCTAATAGCTTTCTTCTAAGACTGCCAGAACTACATAAAATGCTTTTCAAATTTTTAGAGGCTATTTTAGAATGTAGCTTTCACGGTACAAAGCCCTGAAATTTAGCAGATGTCTCACGGGGAAAATTGGAAGTTTGAGATCATCTATACCTCTGCCATAATCTCTACCCTTTTCTCTGTTTCATAGTCACAGTCCTCCGTAAGTGAAATGTCTTATTCTCAGCTTCTTGCTTAAAAGCCCAAAATCAGCAAATAACTCCAAAGCAAAGGTGGCTATAGATGTTAGCTTAATTATCTGACATTCTTTTCTTTAGACGTAAAATTAGCAAACTACGGGACATGGGACTGACACTAGTATTTGTAAATAAAGTTATATCGAAAAATAACTGTGATAATTGATTTGTATATTGTCTATATCTGCTTTTGCTACAATGGTACACACAACTATTTGCAACAGAAACTGTATAATTGGCATTCCTACAATATTTGCATCTGGTACATTAAGGAAAATTTTGCCGACCTCTACATTAGAGGATTATCCCCTCCTGCTCCTGTTACTTTAGCAGCTTTCTGATGCCTTCAGATAGAATATTTCTTACTTCTCTTGTTCTTCTTGATGGAAATGTTGTACCTCTAAACTCTTTACTTGAAAATGAGGTAAAAATTTACTGAGTTTTCCCATTCCATTTGTGTTTGTCCTCAACATTCCCTTAGTGCTTTTTCAGATTCCATTGCAATCTTTCTTTCCCTGCTCTGTTATACAGAGCGTTGATTCTTGTAAAACAGATCAGCCAGGCCCTATTTTCCTCTGTCTTCAAGTTGGGCATGGCCAATAAGAGATATTATCAATAGCTAAGAAAATTGGTAGAGTGCAACATCAGGGTAGCAATTGCTTTGGCTCTTTCCTTATCAGACTATAGGTTGTCAGAAGCCCTGTACCATTATGTAAGGAGCCACAACCAACAACCAGAGTTTGGGTTCTCACCAAGTCTCTATATCTAATCCCTCCTGTTACCCCTTCAGAATTAAAAGTGGTAATGTATTTTTACCATTGTTAGTATCAGTGCACTTTATCATACTGCATTATTTTCATATTTTGGTAAATGGTAATTTTTATTAAACTCTCTTCAATTACACTGATTTAGTGCTCCATCTGTTTTCTGTCAAGAGTTACACTAATTTAGGAATTCATCTGCTTTTTATTCCCAAGACTCTGACTGATTCAGTGCCACACAAAAGTACACTTTGAACACTAAATGTATTACAAAACAAAGAATATTTGTCCATATACAATAATAGAGTGAGAGGTGGCTTGAGACAAAAAATATTTGCAAATATTTAATATTTCTTGAGCATGATGAAAAGCCAAAATCATTAAAACAATAAATAAACCATCTTTTATGTAAAAGAAAATGACTTTGCTCTTATTTCCTATTGAAATTGTCATTTTATAACAAATACACATATGAATATAGACAAAATTGAAATGGATATTTGCTTTTGAATATAGGTCATTATGTTCATACACTGAAAAACAGTACAATAAACCACTGAATGTTATCTCTTCTATACTATATTAAACAAGGAGAATAAGAATATTTTTAGTTCATTAGGGCATTTATTCCTGAACTAGATTTCTTCACAACTAAAGTGTCTTATTGAATGGAAACTAATCAATAACCCTGCTTTCTCCCTAATTAAAAATGAATTGTGCCCTAAAACGTTTCAAAATGTATCTGAGGAAATTAATACTATCTGAGGAAATTAATAATATCTGACTTTAGTAATAAAAGACAAATAAAATAAAAATAATTACTCTTACTGTACCACTTGATTGATAAAGTATGTTATTTATTTTTGTTATTGTATCTTTATGAATATTTTACTCTCTGGCAAAATTACATAGGCATTTGATTATTCTTGTAGGTTTCTATACACTACCAATAGTCAAGATCAGAAAAGATGGTGACGAGCAAGCAAAACATGGAATGATCTTAACAAAGTTAAGCCAGAATTTCTTGAATCCTTGCATTAATAAGTGTTTGCATTTGTACAAAGCCAATTGAAAGTCATTTCCACTAACTGTTGTGGTTGTTATTTGAAATATAATTTACTTTTCTTTACATAAACTTCTTGCTTGCAAAGAGGATTTCTGAAAATACGGGTAGCAGAGTGTTAAAATCATGAATAATCTAAGACTTTATTTGCAAGATGGCAAGTTAATCTGCCCCAGTTTCACTGATGCTGGTAGACTCTTCAATCAGAAACAAAGCATAGTTTACTGCTTACAGTAATGCAGTAGTCAAAATATTAGCACTTTTGCAAGTTTCCTGGGCCCCAGTTATAGACAGGGCACCGAGAGGAGGGTAAGGTGGTACCTGTAGAAGCAATAGGTTCTATTACTGGAGAGGAACCAAAGCACAGGGAGTCCAAACCTTTATAATAGTATAATAATAAGATCGTCTGATCTTTTCCCTAGAGAAAGGATTTTTTTAAAACTTTTATTTTAGGTTCAGGTGTACATATGCAGGTTTGTTATACAGGTAAATTGCATGTCACAGGGGCTTGATGTACAGGTTATTTCATCACCTAGATCATAAGCATATTACCTGATAAGTCGTTTTTTGATCCTTTCCCTGCTCCCTCCCTCCACCCTCAAGTAAACCCTGGTGTCTGTTGTTCACTTGCGTCCCTGTGTTCTCAGTGTGTAGCTCCCACTTATAAGTGAGAATACACAGTATTTGTTTTTCTGTTCCTGAATTAGTTCATGTAGGATAATGGGAGTGAAGCCTTGTTATTATACTTAAAGAAACAAATGTGCCCTTTGTTCCATATGAAGACATCCTTGTTTCCCAAGGTTCTTCACTTTACTAACATCTTTGAAGAGAGTCTGAAATAAAACTAGTCAATGTTTCTGCTTGCAACATAAGAAGAAACCTAAGACCCTAATGGACGGTTATCTCCCCAAAGTATCTACCCTTCATTTTTACACTGTCTTGGCTTCTCAAGGATTTTCCTATGTGTATGGCACTTTATTAGTCACAATGAAGAAAATGTCCAACAGAGGCTAGAAACAAATTTATTAAATTTGTCTCATTAAGCATTTAGTTCAGGTGACTATCTGTGGGATGCTGAGCAGAATAATGGTGTCAACTTGCTATACTGACTTCAACCAAACCTCCCAATATCACGGACTGAGTCAACTGAAAAAACATATTAACAATCAGGGCCCATCTTAGAAATCAGGTAGTTTTCTCCTTTTGTTTTCCTATTGGCTATATCAGTTGATCAGGGAAAAATCCAGAAACTACAGACTGTTTTAGAGATTTTGCACATGACACCTTGGTCTACAAATATGAAGTCCATGTCGATTCAGTCAACCATAACAACCATAGCCATTAAGTTGAGGCTGACCTGAATGTTTTCTAGAATTGAGGTGGTATTATTGATAATGTCAGATAAAATCAGGGAGAAATGATCTGACAATATTTATAATTAGATCACTCTCATTTTAGGGAAAATTTCCAGCTGCATGCACATAAATTATTAGTCAGCCCTCTGGAAAATTCCGCTGTGGAACCATGATTACAGTCATTTTGAAGAAACTTCTAGAGACATATGAGGCATATTCTATCTATTGGTTATGTTTCATGGGACACTTGAAGGTTGTTTATGACCACCACTAAAAATCAAGTATCCGTGTCTTTAAAACATAAGCAAGACAGTACTTGGTTGCCCCAAAAGTGGTATAGTTATAGGGGTGCATATGGTAACCCATACAGAAAGTGTTGCTTACAATTGTTGAGGTCCCCAAATGTAAACTCCATCAATCAAAGGCCCAGGTTAGTAGGCCCCCTCTATTGTGACCTCCTGGGCAGTGGTAGGGATTAAGGTTCCAGTTGAAGTCAAAAAATTAATTCTAGTTCTGATTTATAGTAAGAACTGCCTGAAAGCTATCAGTTTAACCTGTCTTGTTTGCTCATGCCACTAGTCAGGGGTTAGTCATCTACTTCTTGCAATAAGGGCATCATTTCACCTACCTGGGGCTATGAGCAAGGGAAAGATAAGGGAATAATAGTAGCAAATATACTTAGAGGTGTTTACAAGGTATTTTCCTTGAGTGATGCAGTAGCTAGAGCCATCCCTGCTGTTTCCAATATACTTCATGGTAAAGGAAAAAAAAAATGTTGATCAAATTTTGGTCATAGTTGTCTGGTAAGGGTTACCAGCCATGACATTCGAATATATAGTGCTTGTAACAACTGGGAAGAACCAAAGCATGACATTTCTCTTTATGTAGTGGCAATTCTGAAAGATTAAAAATAATTATTATCTCTTAATCCTCTATTGCTCCAGGGATTAAGTGGTTCTCTCTCCAGGTATAAGGGGAGTTGGTCTCCTTCCATCAATAGAAAATTTGTATGTCAAACGCCAGCAGCTATAATTGACCTGTTTTTGTCAATCACTTCCTATTCACACCTAGAACTTTCACCTTCAAGAGTGAGGTGCAACAGGAGAAAGGACAATTTATAAAACTTGAAGAGACCCAATATATTCCCTACTTTCCTCACATAGATCATTGCAAGGGATTGAGAGAACAGTGAGCTCAACATGTAGTCTTTATTATTTTGCTCTTGGACCATGTTAATACAACAATAAAATCCAGCTCATTGAAGAATTGTTTGAATCTGCTGGGCCTCCATTTGACCATGCCAATACCTGTAGGGTGTACCAACCAGACCATTATGGGATTGTTGCTAAGAGAAAGAAAAAATACATTGTGCCAAATAATGGTTCAAAATAAGTGTATATGTATCCTCCAAACACTATTTGAGTGAATTATTACCCTGGAAACAGCTCAGAGGGTATGATTGTTTCCGAGAGACACAACAGTCAATGAACAAACTGCCTTACTAAGGTGTGCAGAGCAGGAGGAGTGGGGAGATATAAAGTCAGTAATCCTTTTGAGTTGATCTTTGAAGAGATTGTTGCAGTGGTCATCAATACCAGATGATTGTTCATGGTAGAGAGTATACAAATTTCATTGAAAACCTTGATGAACAGCCTATGTTCAGTGGTTTTTATGACAAAAGGCACAATACTGTCCGATTAAAACTGATCTGAAAAGCCAAACGCCTTATACAGCTAAGTTTTTAGAGCCACAGTGGTGTGGCTGGAGTTTTCTAAGGAGACTAAAACAGAAGTACTGTGATCTTGTAAAAGGGACAAAAGTAGAGAGCAATCCCCAATAGCCCCAGAGTGAGTCTGAGGTGTGATGTAGTCAATAAGCCAGAGTGGGCCTAGGCAAGGCCTCACACAATATTGCCTCCCCACTGTGAGCAAAACACATCATCTTATGGCAGGAGTCACAATGGTAACCTCTACATGAGAAACACAGTATGCTTTATTTTAGGTTTTGTATGTGGTGGAGGATGTGTTTCCATAATCAATAGAATAATGGATCCTGGCAGCAATGGTGGAAATCTAGGTGGTACACGTTCAATTAGCATCTTGATTCCATTCAGTCTCATTAGAGAACCAGCTTATTCCATGGGCTTCTAAACGAATAACCCATACATTATAATTAACAGCTTGGATTTGTCTCCATATATTATGAATCCAAAGGGATGGAGAGTGTTAACGCAGTATCTGTAATTTTCCAAGTAACAGAAGAAACAGCTATGTGATTGGCAACAGCCAAATAGTCAGAGGTAGAAAAGTTGGAATATGTGAAATATAACAAGGCTTGAAAAGAGGAGCAACAGCTAGAGCTAAGAGAACATCCTGGAGTTCTGTTCACTGTGCGAATGGATACTATATTCTTTTGGTTCTGCATAGCTAGTTCTGAGGCTGAAGAGAGGCAATAGCCTATTGCAATGCCACCAAGTTACAGTTTACCATCATGTTACCAGGGTTAAGCAATTAGGGAAACTTTTCTGAATCAAGAGCCTTAATTAGCCAGTGAGTTTAGTACAGTCATTTGAACAGTGAATAAATTTTCCGCAATGGACTAGCTAACATTTTTCATTTAAAAGCTAAAACAACACTGTGAAAAGACTCACTGGATTTTTAAGTTATCTATTTTCATTGACAAGAAAAACTTGTTGAGTTCTTCTCACATTAATAGTCATTTAATCTGAGCTGACTCACCACAAAATGAGAGTTTGGGGCTAGAAAATCACAAGACTTCTATCTGTCACACATTCAGTTTGGGCAAGACCCTGATAGCAAGCTTTTTATGAAAAGGTGTATAACAGCTGATAACAAATCCTCCTAGATGCTGAATGTTTTATTATACACTTGGTCATTCATCTGGTATCAAGAAAGAAGTAGCCCAAAGTAAGAATATACATGGAAAATGTCATCTGGTCTCATTATTAAGGGCTTGTGGTAAACAATACTGGAAGATTTTGGAGACAATACAAACTGGGATAGGAATATAGATGGACCTATGAGAGAGGGCATAGAGTTAGCATAACTTTATGTCTTACAACAATACCCACAAGACAGTATCCACCAAGAAGAGACACTCAGCAAATAGATAGATGTTTCCCCTAGATGTAAACCATCTTCTAGTCTTAGCTACCCCAATGCTTATACAGTGAGCCCATAAAGAAAGAACGATAGTGACAAACATGGAGGTTATGAATGGCTGCTATAGCCTTGCACCCCTCTCAGGAAAAGTTCACACAACTACCATTTGTCATGAATGCCTGATGTTTCAATAATAGGAACCAATGCTGAACACTTGATATGATACCATCCATCAAGAAGATCAATGCCACTTGGTTTCAAGATAATTATATCAGACTTCTTCTAACTGAAGAAAACAGTAATTCACATCTTCAAGAATTTACATCCATTCTGAAATTCACCGGCCTTCCTTGCCTGCAGTGCTTCTATGAGTTCCACTATCCACTTACTCACAGCCTTCTAATGTACTCATATAGAATCCCACACAGCCATTTCAGATCAAGGAATCTGTTTTGTTTTGAGAAATTTGCTACAAAATTACGGTATCATCTAAAACTTTTTGTCCTGATATATCTTTATGATAGTTTCTTAACAGCTCACCTAAAGCAGCAGTTGTGGATGACAGCCTGGTAGGGTCAAGGTGATGTCTTATAGAATACAGTAGGTACATGAATCAAAGACTGACATATTCCTTGGCCAAATGCTAAAAAAAAAAAAAAAAAAAAAAAAAAAAATAATTCTGGGACCCAAGTGGTAGATAAAGGATTGATCTCTTTTATTAACACTCCTGCTGACTCACTTTTGGCATTTGTGTTCCTAGTTTCTGCAATCCTAGGGCTTTACTTGGCTCCCAAGGAGCAATGCTTCCACCAGGAGACCCAATTACTTTCCACTGAACTTAAAGTTATGATCACTACTTGTTCCCTTTGAGTTTCTCCATCTGGTGGACAAGTAGACAAAGAAATAAGTTCCCATTCAATCATACATAATAAACCTTTATTATTATGAGGAAACAATTTCTGCTACCTAACAGAGGCAAAGAATTGTATGTTTAGAATTAGGTGGCTTCACTGAAGCATGACTTTGGCGTGCCAGTGATCAGGATTAACAACATATGCTCAACTGAGAAACCTTACCCTGTGATCTGTTTTGGGGAAAGTAAGCTAAGCCATGTAATAAAATTATAAAGTCAATGCATATCCTAGTGCTTTTCCTCATAGCTTTCTTTATGTGCCCTTCATCTACCTTTTGGTATCTTATCCTGCCCATATCCCACCTCTACAGTACCAAGTGTCTACATGGTGTGTATTGACTTCCCATTTATACTTACTTACTTGATGTGGTTCATCCTCATGCTCTTTCTCAGCAAATAAAATAAGGATGTCTCATTTCTCCTTCCCTATCCTGTTGACTCCTTCTATTGCACTTCACTGAGGAAACTTGTCGAACTAAGATCTTTTGCCTTACTTGATCTCTTCCCATAGAGATGTCAAGAAATTGACTGGCTATGAATTCCTTGAGAAGAAGACTTGCGTTTTATTAAGCATCATATTTATTTGTGTCTAGTAATATGTTAGATGTGTAATACATGTGAAATGAAACAATGTATTGGTGAGATAAATTATTCTTATGTTTTTCCTTAATTAATGATGGATCTTACTACAAAAAAGCAATATAAACATTAACTCCCTTCCATCACAGCATACTGATAGTATTTAAATAGGTGACTTCCACCTAAAGAAGTGTATAACAAAGATCATCACTAAAATGTCTAAACTAAGAAAACACTTAAAATATAGTCTTTGATGTCATACATTTATCAATTTCCAGTTTTAACTCTGTACATCAAAAATATTTTCTCTATCAGAGTTTTGCTGTTTTTGTAGTTTTAACAATTTGAATCACTTGCTATACTTTGTGCTCAATTTCCTACTTTTACCCCAGATCATGTTACTAATTTCCAAACAGTATTAGACAACAGTAGTTGAAATGTCAGGCACATATGTTTGAAGGCTATAGATACTGAGTTTGGAGTTATAGGAGTTTATATTATGTGACATATTTTTCAAAGTTTTATATATAAATATTTAATTTTGATCTGGCTATGTAATAAATTCCTGCAAATAGTGAGCATGTTTCTATTTACATTTATCACTAGAACAGAAAATAATCATAAAATTACTGATTCTCTTAATACAAATGCTTTGTGAATATTTGACTACGTTTTTGTCAACATGTTAAATTACGTGAAAGAAAATTCAATTAGTAACAACCCTATTCGTTGCACAATTCTGAAAAAAAAAAAGATACTTTTTCACATATTGTACAATTCCATTTATATAAAAGGTCCAGATTAGGCAAATCTAATCTACAGTGACTGAAAATAAATCAGTGGTTTCCTAAGGCTGGGGGCACAGGGATGTGGAGGGATTAGGAGATAGTGGCTAAGAGGTGCCTGTTTCTTTCTTTATAGGGTAATGAAAGGTTCTAAACTTGTGGTGATGGAAGCAAAGCTCTGTGAATATACTAAAAATAATTGAATTGCATACTTTGATAAATGAATAAAAAAAGACAATCTTAAAAAGTATTTTTACCACATTTTTTTTTATCCAGTCTGTCATTGTTGGTACTTATACACCATGAAATACTATTTAGCCATAAAAAAGAATAAGATCATGTCATTTGCAGGAACATGGATGTAAGTGGAAGCCATTATCCTTAGAAAACTAATGCAAGAACAGAAAACCAGATACCACATAAGTGGTATCTATAAGTGGGAGGTAAACAATGAGAACACATGGACAAAGGAGGGAACAACGGATACTGGGACCTACTTGAGGGTGGAAGGTGGGAGGAGGGAGAAGATGAGGAAAAATAGCTAATGGGTACCAGGCTTTAAACTTGGGTGATGAAATAATCTGTACAACAAACCCCTGTGACATGAGTTTACCTGTCTGACAAACCTGCACATGTACCCCTGAATCTAAAAGTTAAATATATAAATAAATAAAAAGTATTAGCAGACTGGGACAAAATGTTGTATTTATTATCAACAGAGGTAAGGTTGGCAAAATGGATTATATCTGTGGTAAAATGAGACTGATACTAAAGTAGATATTAGAAAGATTTATCCACTCAAAAAAAAAGGTCATTTTCATGTATGATCCCTTGAAATACCAGAGAAGAACCTGTGTGGTTCATGAACAGCTCACATTTAAGACAGATCTAAGCTATTATAAGATGCTCAATGATTATTCTCAAATGTACCAGCCTAAACAATAGCCAAAAATACACAGTAAATGCATTAGATGATGAATACACCAAACACCATGATTTGATATTTACACAACATATGTATGTATCTAAACATCAAATTGTATGCCATAAATATGTACAATTATAATTATGTCAATTAAAAATCACTACACCTCCCTAGTGATGGAGTGAGTAGACGGACTGAGAGCTTTCAGATAAACGTAGTATAAATCTCTTCTGACATGTTATAGATCAAATATTCATGTCTCTCTGAAATTCATTGTCTTAGTCAATTTGAGATTCTTTAACAAATATGACAGAGTGGCATAAACAACAAATACTTATTTCTCACCATCTCAAGGCCGGAAGGTCCTAGATCAAGGCACCAGCATATTTTGTGTCTGTTGCAGATCCTCTTCCTCATTTTCAGAAGGTCATATTTTCACTGTATCTTCATATGGCAGAGAAAAAAAGAGAAAACTCTCTGGGTTCTCTTTTACAAAGTCACTATTTCCATTCATGAGATTTACACCTACATGAACTGATTTTCTTCCAAAGGCCCCATCCTCTAATACCACTACATCGGGAGTTAAGATTTCAATATATAAATTTGGGGAGGACATATTTAGTTCATAACATTATACTCCTGCCCCTGTTATTCATATCCTTCTCATATGCAAAATACAGCCATTCCATTCCAACAGCCTTAAAAGTCTTAACTACTTTCACTATCAACTCTAAACTCTAAAATCAAAAGGCCCAGTTAAATACCATCTAAATCAGATATAAGAGACTCAAGGTATGGTTTATACAGAAGCAAAATTTATCTGCAGCTCTGAACCTGTGAAGTCAAAAGAATTATATGCTTCCAAAATACAATGGTGGGATCAACATAGGATATACATTCCTATTCTAAAAAGGAGGAAAAGGAAAGAAGGATGAGGTGGTGTGTCCCAAGCAAGACCAAAATCTAAAAAGGCAAACTCCACTAAACCTTAAGGCCCAAGAATAATTCTCTTTGCTTAGATTCTCTGACCTCCAGACCAATTGGGACTTCAGTCCCACCTCCACAGCTCTGGAGCCACATACTATACCTCTATCCACCTGGATTCATGGCTTCTGGCTCTGAGTGTCCCCATTCCCACAGCTCACTGGATACAACCCACACTACAGTTCTTTGATGGGCCTCATACTTGAGGCACTTGGGCAGAGGCATCCTGGCCCACTTGAAACAGAGAGCACCATGTACTCTGGGCCTATAATGAGAGTGCCAGCCCTGATGATCTCTGAATCACCTTGAAGAAATAATTCTTCCCTGGTCTTGAAGAATATCTAGTGCCTGGCTCCTCTAGAGATGGCTGATTAGATCTGTAGTTCTTTTATAAATGCACTAATCCATTTCTGAAGGCTATACCCTCATGACATAATTATCTCCCAAATGCCTCCTCTCTTAATACCATTACATTGAAGACTAGGATTTCAAAACATAAATTTGGGATGATGGTGGGAAGACACAAACACTCATCCTATAACAAAATCCTAACCCCCACTGCGATGGCACTTTGGAAATAATTAGATCATGAGGAGCGAGCACTAATGAATGCGTGTAGTCTCCTTATAAGAAGAAACACAAGAGATTATTTCTCTCTAGGCCATGCGAGAACACAATGAGAAGACCAC
Organism: Cacajao melanocephalus; assembly: GCA_963573385.1. Taxonomy (NCBI): domain Eukaryota; kingdom Metazoa; phylum Chordata; class Mammalia; order Primates; family Pitheciidae; genus Cacajao; species Cacajao melanocephalus. Next base: position 20,514 of record CAUYLG010020977.1, on the reverse strand, counting down.
TATCCACAAGCCAGGAAAAATGCCCTCATCACATGCCAGATCTGCCAGTGCCTTGCTCTTGGACTTCCTATACATTAAAACTGTGAGAAATAAATGTTTGTTTTTTAAGCCACCCAGTCTATGGTATTCTGTTGTACTCTTCTGAAATGACTAAGACATCAGATAAATAGCTGCAAGGAAAAGGAATTTCCTCTGTGCTTAGTTGTATGTGTACATTCTAGCATAAATCTATGTCCACAATATTGGCTGTACTGCATTTATTATTTAACAGCTTTATTGAAATACAATTTGCATAAAAAATGTTTTGCAGTTTTTTTTTATTTTGGAGCTTATGTCATTAGATTTACTTATGTGAGTATTTGATATTTTTAATGTTGTAATTGCTATTATTTTTAAACTTTATTTTATTTGCTATGTTTATGTAAATAAAGTCCTTTTCTATTTACTTTTTATACAACATATATTTCCCTAATTAACTATAATATTCTCTTAATAGCTTGTTTCATATTTTCTATGCATTTACAAAGATTTTCTTTCTTTATTTCCAGTACTTATTGCATTGTTATTTCCTGCCATATTTCACTAATTAGGTTCTCCTGTACAACACTGAATTGAGGTGGAGACAGTGTCCATCTATTTTTCATTCCAAATCTCTAGCAGAGTAATTAAGGTGTAGGTTTTTTCGTGGATTTCTTTTACCAAATGGAATGGTTTTCCTCATACTACATTTTGCTAAGATGTTTTATTTTTTGGAAATGAGTGTTGGACTTCTGGGTTTGGGTCTGACATGTAAAAATGTGGAAGTCCTTACTTCATTCTAACAATATGTAAAAAGATGGACAAACTGAAAAATCAGCAACTCTTAGACCCATCAGAGAGGTAGGATCACAGCAAACCACTGCCTCCAAAATTGAGGAGACTGGCAGGAAAATGCCAAAAATTGAAGCATGCATATAAGTTTCTGCTTTGTCTCTTAGGCTTAATAGCATTTTTATTTCTTGGATAGTATCTCATTGTATCAATGTATCAAAGTTTATTTATTCATTTACCTTTTCAAAGGCATCTGGGTTGATCCCAGTTTTTAGCAGTTATAAATAAAGCTGCTATAAATACTTGTGTTCAAGTAATTGCACGCACATACACTTTCAAATAAATTGACTCAGTGCACAGGAACAAAGTTGCTGGGTTATTTAGCTTTGTATGAAACTGCCAAACTGTCTTCTAAAGTGATTGCAGTATTTTGCATTCCTCGTGGCAATGAAAGAGACTTTCTGTTGCTTCACATCCTTGTCAACATTTGTTATTGTCAACTTTTTGGATTTTAGCCATTCTAAAAGCCATGTGATGGTATCGCATTAATTTACAATTTTTTTAATTACAAATGATGTTGAGCTTTCATATGTTATTTGTCATCTGTGTAATTTTGGTGAGGGTCTGGTTAGATCTTTTGTCTATTTTTCATTTGGGTTGTTTTGTTGTTGTTGTTGTTGAGTTTCTAGGAGTTCTTCATATATTTTGGATACAAGTCATTTACCAGTTATGTGTTTTGCAGATATTTTCTCCAACTCTGGGAATATCTCTATAATCTCTTAACAATATTTTAGCAGATAAAAAGGCTTTTAATTTTAATGAAGTCCAAATTATCAATTTTTTCTTTCGAAACTATGCTTTTGGTATTTTATCTAAAAAGTCATCTACAAATTCAAAGTCACCTATGTTTTGTCTTGTTATGTCCTAGAAGTTTTATTGTTTTGCATTTTACATTCAAACATAATCTTTTTTGAATTAACTTTTGTAAAAGTTACAAAATCAGTTTCTAGATTCATTTTTTTTGGCATGTGGATGCCCAGTTTTTCAAGACAATTCTGGAAAATACTATATTTCTACCACTGAATTGTCTTTGCCCCTTTGTTGAATAATCAGTGGACTAGATTTGTGTGTCTGCTTCCTTAGCTCCTTATACAGTTCCTTTAAATCTCTTCACCTACTATTTTTCCAATACAACATTGTTTTAATTATAGAAGCTTTATAGCTTGTCTTCAAGTTAAGTATGATCAATCCTTCACTTTGTTCTTCTTCAGTATTGAGTTGGCTGTAGATCAAGTGGGGAAGAACTGGGTTCTTAACAATATTGAGCCTTCTTATTTACAAATGTTAATAAAAAAGTCTCCATGCATTTAGATCTTTGTTATATTTGTTTATGAGTACTATAGTTATCCTCATAAAGATCTTATACATATTTTATTAATGTTTTCCCCAATTACTTCATATTTAGGTGCTGATGTAAACTTTACTGCGTTTTTAATTTTACATTCCAATTATTTATTGCTGGAATATAAGAAAGCAATTGCATTTTGTATATTAACTTTCTGTGCTACATCCTTGTAATAATTTTTGCTAATTCCAGGAGTCTTTTGCTAATTATTTGAAACTTTCTATATTAAAAATAATGTCATTTGTACACAAATACCTTTTTTATTATACTTTAAGTTCTGGGGTACACGTGCAGAATGTGCAGGTTTGTTACATAGGTCTACATGTGCCATGGTGGTTTGCTGCATCCATCCCCCCATCATCTACATTAGGTATTTCTCCTAATGCTATCCCTCCCCAATCTCCCCACCCCCTGCTATCCCTCCCCTAGCCCCCTACCCTTGACAGGCCCCGGTGTGTGATGTTCCCCTCCGTGTCCATGTGTTCTTCTTGTTGAACACCCACTTATGAGTGAGAACATACTTGCCTGGAAGCGGAGGTACCATGATCAAGAGGAAGGGATTCTTATGTCAAATAAGAGTATGCCTAGAATGTTTGGGAATTGATAACTCAGCAGAGTTCTCAACAGAGAAATAAAACCATGCTGTGAAGTTTTGTTGTGTTCTCCACTTTGCCTCCTTTGCTTAACTCATTCTCTCTTTCTAACTCCACAATAAGCATTTAATAATTCGACAAATGTGTATTGAGCACTAACATGTGCCAGGTACTGTTCTAGGAACTGGAAATACAATATTGAACAAATAGACAAAAATTTCTGCTTGCATTCTCCACCACTCAGACTTACGTACCAAACCAAAGCAGAGCTATCTTTTCTCCCTCAAATCTTGCTGATCTGCACTTTCACTGGGGAAGAGGGTCAGTTGTTCAAGAAAAAGAGTGTTCTCATTTATTACACAAAGGTCTTCAACAATTATTCACTCATCTGCCCAACAATTATTGATGAGCATCATGTAGATGCCAGGGTCTGGGCTTCATACTGGGAACAGCTAGATAAAAGATAGTCCTTGGCTTAACAGGAATTATTTATATTTATATTTATATTTATATTTATATATGTAATGTCTTTCACGTGAACAAATTAACCATTGATACTTTTCAGATTAAATTTGAAGTTTCAAAGTCTGCTGATAGGGGGGAGTCAGCTGTTTTGCCTTTTTCCCAGGCCAAGTGTTTCTCCTGATGCACTTAAGTATAGACTCTGGGGATAACGGCCATGTTTTGAAAATATGCTATTGCCCAGCTTGAAAGGGGTGAGATAGACTTGGATGTGCATCTGAGTGTTCTCACTCCATTTTCTATAGTCACAGCTCTTTCTGTGTTTTCAATTAGCTACAGTAACTAAAAATAATATTGCATTACACTTTTTTTATCGTGCTTTAATTTAACCAACAATAATAATCCGTGCATAAAATAGCCCGAGTCCTTTGTTTAGGGTTTCGTGAATAGAACCATATGCCTGACCTCAACCCTTTGGGGAATGGACATTCAGACAGTATTTTCATGGCCCCTCAGCCTTTTTGTTATTTTCCTGTTGCTTTTTCGGTCTATGTGACTTTGTTTACTCACTATATGTGGGGGATGAGGGTAGAATTAGAGGGTTTTACTTTACTTCTGGAATTACAGCATTTGAGAATGGTGGCCATTTGCCATCTATGATTCCTCTTTTCTGCTAAGTGTTTATGCCAGAAGATTTTGGTCGAGTTGTACACAGAAATTAATCCAATTAATCCATTTTTCTTCTCTTTTTTCCAGTTGATTGTGTGTGTATGTATGAATTAGCAGATAAACAGATATACTTTAAAGTGTTGATGTCTAGATATTCCACCTAGAGTAGGTGTTTAACTGTCTATAATCCAAATGTCCTATGGGAGGCATGCAGGACCCTGTTAGAAGGTCTCTGTCATTCCTCACCAGGAGATCAGACGATGGATTTCAGCCAGACACTCTTGAGAGAAAATCTTGGCTGTCCCTCTTAGCAGTGTGTGGCTGGTCAAGTTACTTATTAACCTCACTGAACCTGTCTGCTCATCTACACAATGAGAACAATAAATGTTCCTGAGCTTGCCGGCTGGCTTGTAAAGATTAGAGATAACACATGTGCTGAACACAACATAGAACCTCTACGATAGGCATTCAATAACCGGCAGGCATCGTAAACATTATTGACTTTATTTCTTCCTTTTCCTCCATTCTTTTCCTTGCTCTCATCACCTGACCTCTCCCATTTCCCTTTTTCTCTTTCTTCTTGCTTTCACATTATCCTGTTCTCCACTCATTCTTGCCAGTGTCTCGGCTCTGTGAGTGGTGTCCACAGGCACTGTACACCCACCAACCCAGCTCAGAGACAAAGGTGTTATGGAAACTATTCTAGATGATCAGCCAAAGGAGAAACAGCCGGAGAGAAAGCCATCCAGAAAACATTGTCCTATGTGGAAAAATGTCCAGTATATTCAATCAATGCAGCATAGGTGAAATTATCCTGTTGCCCAACAATGCAGATTTTTTTATATGGGTAATATCAATCCTCAGAAATTTAACTGATTTATTTGTTCATTTATTTATTCATTGATAAAATCTGTTAAAGATATATGATGTGCTGGATTCTCTACTAAAGTTAAAGCTGTGAAAGGTGTGTTTCTTATTCATCTCTGTATCAACTCACTGTACTGATAGTTGTTGAACAAATAGCAACTGAATGATGAATAACCCAAAGCTTCCAGTTTTGAAGACACTAAAGAGAAAAAAGTGAAATTTTTATTCATGAATCTAGGTTATACATATTACAGCTTCTTTTTCAATAAAATGAGTCAGCGACCTCTATAAGTCAGGCTCTGAATTGGATGCCAAAATGCAAAGATGAAAAGAAAAACATGGTCTCTGCTATTCATTCATCCATCCATCCATCCATCCATTCATTCATTCATTCAGTAAATGTTTTCAAATGCCCACTTTGTGCCGGAATTGAGCTAGGGGCTGCAGATGCAACAGCCCTGACCAAGACTGACTTGTACCCTAGTCTCATGAACCTTGTTTCCTAGTATGAAAACTGTAAAAGAAAACAAATGAACAAAAAGAAAAGAAATAAAAGAATTTCAAATTATGAGGAGAGCCATAAGTGAGGCAACAATGGGCTAAAATGGACTATCTATCTAGTCCAACAATGGGCTGTCTATCTCCTATAGATAGCTTAGTAGGACACGGGATGAATAATCTCATCATTATAATTCAGTATTTGTTTCTCTGCCTGAACCAACTGGCTCATAATTCCCTCCTTCACCCTCAAAAAGTTTTGCAGAAGCAATAAAATATTCTAAGTTCAGTAAAGAAGCATATAATACAATGTGAACATGACTGAATGAGCAAACAGATCTGTGTGGGGTCTCAATGTTAACCCAGAAATACAAGACAGCAAGTAATACATTTAGAATAAAGCCCAAAAGGACCAGAAAAAAAGGAACAGTCATAGGGGTGGGATTAGTGGGGAGCCATCTTCTAGCCCAGGCCTGTGCCGAGTAGCAGCAGCCATTATTAGATATTGTCACCAAAAGCATCGCTGTGGCACCAAAACCCTGGATCTGCATGTGTGATTTCTTTATTTTTTTCAGACAGCCTTGCTCTGTCACCCAGGCTGAAGTATAGTGGCACAATCTTGGGTCACTGAAACAAGGAACTCAAACAAATCAGCAAGAAAAAGAAAAAACAAATGATCTCATCAAAAGGTGAGCAAAGGATATGAATAGACAATTCTCAAAAGAAAATATACAGTCAACATATGAAAAAAATGCCCAAAATCATCAATTATCAGGGAAATGCAAATCAAAAACACAATGAGATACCACCTTACTCCTGCAAGAATGGCCATAATTAAAAAGTCAAAAACAATAGATGTTGGCACAGATGTGGTGAAAAGGGAAGTTTTACACTGGTGGGGGGAATGTAAACTAGTACAACCAGCATGGGAATCAGTATGAAGATTCCTTAAAGAACTAAAAGTAGATCTACCATTTGATCCAGCAATCCCACTACTAGGTATCTATCCAGAGGAAAAGAAGTCATTATACAAAAAAGACACACACACATGCATGTTTATAGCAGCCCACTTCGCAATATCAAAGATATGGACCCAACCTAAGTACCTATCAACTGAGTGGGTATAAACCATGGACTACTACCCAGCCATAAAATGGAATACAATAATGTTTGCAGAAACTTGGAGGGAGCTGGTAGCCATTATCCTAAGTAAAGTAATTCAGGAATGGAAAACCAAATAATGTAACCAAATTCTGATTTATACATGGGAGCTAAGCTTTGAGGACGCAAAGGCATAAGAATGATATACTGGACTTTGGGGACTCAGGAGGAAGGGTGGGAGGGGGGTAAGAGATAAAACACTGTTCAGGTAACAGGTGCACCAAAAACTCAGAAATCACCACTAAAGAATTTATCCATGTAACCAAAATCCACCTGTACCCCTAAAAACTATTGAAATAAAAAATTAATTTTTAAAAAGTGTCAGTGTTAAGAGCTACCTGTATGACATATAAACTGTTATATGCCTATTTAGCTCTCTGAGACTCTAGACCCCAAATACTAAGTTTGATCAGAAAGGAGGATCTCTCAAACTCTTAATCATTTTTTAAATCAAATTTTTAAAATGCAGTTTTTCTTATTATGAAAATAGCATATGCTTATTAAAGAAAATTTTGAAAATACTGAAAAGCAGGAAAAAAAAACAATTACTTTTTATCTCATCACCCAGCATTGACTGCTAACCTTTTGGAAATATTTCCTTCTGAGCAAATATGAACCAAAAGAAGCTGATGAACCTATATTAATTATATAAAATAGACTTTAAGGTAAAAAGCACTATTAGGAATAAGAATGGTCAATACATAGTAATAAAAGCTTCAATTCACAGGGAACATATAACAATTTTAAACTCTTAGGTATGTGTTATGGCTTCAAAATGTATAAATACATCACTGAGATATCAGTTAAGTGAAAGTTAGAGGTTCACACACTTTAACACACTTCTCTCAGTAATTGATGGATCAAACAATCCAAAAACAGCAAGGAGATAGATTTGAACAACACAAAATAACAAGCCTGATCCAAAGGACATATTTTAGAACACTGCATCAAACTACTTGTCAAACACACAAGGGCTATTTACCAAAATTAACCATGCATTAGGCTATAAAGCAAGTCTAATAAATTTCAAAGACTCTCTATACATCATATCCTCAGCCCACAATGTAATAAAGATAATTTTTCAAAAAGAACATAATAACAATCTATTTCATTGGAAATTTTAAAATACATTTTAAATAACTCATGGCAAAAAAGGAAATCATAATGGAAATTTTACTATTATATAATATTTTAAATAAATTATATATGAAAAATAAACATCAAAACTTAAGGGATACAGCTAAGGTATTCCTTGGAAGAAAATGTATAGTTTTGCATGCCTACGGAAGAAAAAAAAGAAAGGCTCAAAATTCAATAAGTTAAAATGTATATTATGAAATTAGAAAATAATTAGATTTAAACAAAGCCAGAATGGAGTCATTGAAAAGACTAACAAAATTGAGAAGTTTTTAAATAATGTTAATGAAGAAAAAGAACAAATAAATAAACAATTTTAAGAATGATGAGGCCATAACTACAGATGTTATATAAATTAAAAATGATAAATTAATAGTGTGATAACTATGCCAATACATTTAAAAACTTAGGTAAAATAGATATATTCCCACAAATACATAACAAAAGTTAAAGAAGAATTTTTTTAAAGAAAGAAAAAGGTAAAAAATCTTAATAGGTCTATAACATTATGGCTTACCCCAAAAATGCAAGGTTGGTTTAATATTAAGAAATATTATATTTCAGACAATGCAAGCACAATAAATGAAAGAGGACAAATAATCTCCACAGGTGAAAAATATCATTTGAAGAGGTGTAGAATAAATGTAACAGTCATTTATGATTTAGGGAAAAAAAATTCTTAGCAAATTAGAAATAAAAGGGTCTTTCCTAACCTAATAGCGGATAACCACAAACATCTACTGCAAATGTCATATCTAATGGTGAAACTTTGGAAATATTCCTTTGAAATATGTTCCCATCACTATTATAGCATTAATCTACGAATTGCAATGACCTCTTTACATGTTTGTCTCACCTTCCAGCTCCCGCCACCCTGTCCCCAATGCTTAGCACAGTTCCTGGCACACTGCAGGTATGCCATTCATGTTTGGTAAATGGATGGATGAATGAATAAAGCAGAGTTCTTTAGTGATAATATGCAGGTTAAATAAAGGTTACCCAGTAAATTCTAATATCCAGTTATATCAGTTTAGCATTCAAGAGCTCTTTAAATGACATTTGAGAACTGCAAATATATTTCTTTGTGACTCTTAAGACATTCCAGATGACTCCCGTATCTCCCTAACTTTATTCGGTAAATATTAAATTCCCAACTTGTTTTCATTTACTTAGCCTTTCTGAAAATCCGTTCTCTCTCTGTAAATGGGAATAATAATATGCTTGACTCAGAGTTGTTGTGAGAGTTAAATGAATGCTCGTGAAGCAGTTAGCACAGTTCTTGTAATAAGTATACAACATAGGTTGGTTATTGTTGTGTGGTTGCAATTATTAGCGGTAGTTGTGATTATTAGTAGCATTAAGGCTATTTCAGATTTCCATGGCATCTAGTATAGTGCTCGCACATAAAAGCAACTTCTCAAAAAATGTTTGCTAAATGAATGATGGATCTGCAACGCTGAAATATACCAATGGCTTTCAAAACGACCTGCATTGCCTCATTCATTCATTTATTCATTCAATAAAAATAAATTGCATGCCTGCTGTCAGATACAATACTAAATACTGAGAAAACAGAGATGATTGATGATTAAGACATGATTCCAGCCTTGGAGGAGTTCATAGCGTATCTAAGAACTAGATAGCATGAATTTATTTTAATTTGAAAAATTTACATTGACGGGTCTCTACTTTTATGTCTATCTCTCATGAACAAAATACATGGACCCTTATCAACACAGAATCAGCATGGAGATAAATCAAGCTATGTCAGAGCAGAGACCCTCTCAAAATAATTTGTGTCCAGTACTAGAGTGACTTCATCTGGTTGAAGTGGTTGATCTTAAAGAACAGACAGAGAATCAAGGACATGATATTCAAAGGGAGTCACAAACTGAGGCATGGCTCAGAAGTTATTAGCAAGTGACAGTTCCCTCTAGAGGCTGGGCTGTGGACACTAGCGATACAGGATCCCAATTGGAAGTCACCATTAGAATACACATTCCATGTGTTAACGTCCTCCCAATACAGGGGAGAATGAATTTGAGAGAAGAGACAGTGTAAGGGAAGTGATAAGGAGTAAGGTCCTTTGTTAGGAAAGAGAGACGTCAGAAATGGCAGGGGTGGGCCAACCCCCAAATCCCAGAAAACGCTTTCACATTCTACTATGTTACCAGACAGACTGAAATAATTGGCATAATCAAGATGTATTGTTTAATATTGGCTAAAATTAAAATTGTAATGCTCACAGAATAGAATACATTTTGTCATATTGTCTGTAGCTCAGCTCCTTTTGAAAGTCCTTGTAACATTTGGAAATGTTTCTGCCTTATGAATCTTGACTTCTCAAAGTAGAAGCCAGAAAACAAGTCTCCCCAGCTCCCTAGCTCCTAAGGTGTATGCATGAGACCTAGGACCTGCCAATCAAATGCAGCCACGTGAGACAAATTCAAAAGTAAACAATGCAAAGAAGGTTTGTAAAATTCACCTTGCAGAGAACATGTGGCAAACACATCCAAGTCTTAGAGGGCAGTGGGGACAAAGCTCCTGGTGTCTATTCCCTTATGTTATCAGTGATAGCTGCCCAGTGTTTGTTGAGCTATGGAGTTGTGGCATGACACGTCAGGAGCACTGTTTTTGCCAGTAAAGGCTCTTGTAGCATAGTTGGTTATTTTTATTGATTGTGTAGAACTTAAGCCAGAATTTCCACCCCACTAGAATATGGGGGTTCTTTACCAGCCTTACTAGATTCTTGCAAGCAACAATCTTGACACATACACTGGGTTAGACTGACAACTGGAAAAGGATCAGCCCTGGGAGGAACAGACATGGGCACCTAGGATCACCCCCTGGGTCACTAAGTGCCATCTCTCACTAGTGATAAAATGTGGTTGTTCTATCAATTGTGCCTTGATCACCAAATTCTGTTTCTGCAAATTATGGGTTAACTTGTATACTGTTTCCTCTTCTCCAGAAGGCTCAGAATCAGGGCTAGCCTGCGGTCTGTTGGTTGAAGACCCAGGAAAAGAGAAGAAAATGAGAATATGGGGAAGCAGGACTAATTAGGGCTCCGCCTACCTTTCAGAGCCAGCCAACTTCTCCCCATCTGAATTCTATGTTAATACTTGGAGAGTTCTTCCTGAAACCAGGTATTTCCGAGAAAAACTGACAACACTTAGAAAAACGGGAAGAGGAAGCAGAATGTTCTCACTTACTACCAGAGAACTGCCTTATTGCTTTTAGAAAATGAATGCCTTGCTTTCTGCTTATTCCTATGGCTGCTGTGAACTTTCAAGATACATTTGATATGATAAACATTGCTTCATTTTCATTTCTTCACCAGCGTTAAAAAGCTTGATATCAAAAGTCTAACTGCTTATACTTCTGTGATAGAAAGGCTTCCCTTCTTGGCGTAACCCATGAGCTTAACACAGGGATATAAAGATGAAGAAGGCCTAGGTTCTACCTTTTAAGGAGCTGGACTCAGTAGGAGACACATAAATGTACCATAATGAAATAAGGCATAATAAATACATAGACAAAGTATTACAGAAGCTATGCTTGGCTTCTCCACAAGTGGGGAGGGGAAAGCTTTTGAAGTCTTCACAGAAAGAAGTGACATTTTGGCCTTTATGCGTGAATAGAATTTTGATGACAAAATGAAGCTGTCCCAGGAAGAGGAGGCAACACAAACACAGAAATGGAAGTACAAAATTGCAAGTAGTTTCCAAGAAACACTGAATACTTTCTGGATTCGAGCATAGTTCATGTTTGTAATAAAGGAATGAAGTGATGGGAAGGACAGACTGCTTTCTCGGCTTCAAGTTAGAAAGCAGTCGGACACTACGCTTGTTGATTTATCTGCTCTTCTCCCTCCTCCCACCCTCCACCCTCAAAGTAGGCCACAGCGTCTGTTGTTTTCTTCTTAGTATTCATAAGTTTTTATCATTTAGCTCCCACTTATAAATGAGGACATACAGTATTTGGCTTTCTGCTCCTGTGTTAGCTTGCTAAGGATAATAATCTCCAGCTCCATCCATGTTTCTGCAAAAGACATGATCTCATTCCTTTTTATGGCTGCATAATATTCCATGGTGTATATGTACCACATTTTCTTTATCCAGTCTGTCACTGATGGGCATTTAGGTTGATTCCATGACTTTGCTATTGTGAGTAGTGCTGCAATGAACATTCATGTGCATGTGTCTTTATGATCGAATGATTTATATTCCTCTGGGTATATACCCAGTAATGGCATTGCTGGGTCAAATGGTAGTTCCACTTTTAGTTCTTTGAGGAATCGCCATACTGCTTACCACAATAGTTGAAATAATTTACGCTCCCACCGACAGTGTATAAGTGTTCCCTTTTCTCTGCAACCTCACCAGCATCCATATTTTTTGACTCTTTAATAATAGCCATTCTGACTGGTATGAGATGGTATCTCATGGCGGTTTTGATTGGCATTTCTCTAGTAATCAGTGACATTGAGCTTTTTTTAATATGCTTATTGGATGCATGTATGTCTTCTTTTGAGAAATGTCTGTTCATGTCCTTTGCCCACTTTGTAATGGGGTTGTTTGCCATTCTTTTATAAATCCGTTTATAGATTCTGGATGTTAGACCTTTGTCAGATGCATAATTTGGCAATATTTTCTCCTATTCTACAGGTTGTCAGTTTATGCTGTTAATACTTCTTTTGCTGTGCAGAAGCTCTTAAGTTTAATTAGATCCCATTCATCAATTTTTGCTTTTGTTGTGATTGCTCTTTGTGTCTTTGTCACAAAATCTGTGCTCATTCCCATGTCTGACAAAACTCCTACCTTTGCTTGGTAAAACATGAGTTTGTTGTTTTTAAGTGGGAAGTTCTTGGCTAAGATTTTTGAAGATATTTTAATTCAGTAAAAAATTGGCATCATGTTGATGATGAGGGAAGCCTAGAATAGACTGAAGTGCTACTGGACCATGAAGAGAAAGAGGTCCTGAAAGGAAAATATTCAAACTCGAAACTCTGGACCCTGAAATGGCTAAATGTTCAGATACTCCAATTTCCTCTTGACTGGTTCACACACTTCTAGTTCCTTCCCTACCTCACCTAAGCCCTCTTTGCCTCCCAGAAAGTGGGAAATGTCCCTCTTAAAGAGATCAAATGAAACAAGAAGAGAAACTATATATTTTGTCTGAATCCCCGATCAGCTCAGAAAGAAGGCAGCGTTGACCTAACTTAGCACCATAAACCTCACCTTTCAGCTGGTACCTTTGTGTACCCTTTCCTGATGCCAGCAACTCAGCCTATGTCTCCCACTCAGCTCTCCCAGGCTTCTTAGAACTCAGATTCCCAAGACAAAGGACAATTGAGGCCCAGCTAGTGCTCAGGTTTACTGAGAATTAAGCCATAGGCAGATACCATCAAAACACATCTCACTTGTGACCTTTCACAGCCAACGAATTGGAAGGATTTTCCTTTGCTGGGGATTGAATTTAAAACGACTTCCCAGGAGCGAAAGGTCAGCCCATGGAACCATGATATCCAGTTAAACACAGCTAAATAGAACATTTTAGCATGACAATAAATGGAGTTATATTTAGCTGATTTGGGAAACTATCTGGCTGAGGGAAAAGAAGTACAGAGATTCTTCGTCTACCACCCCTCCTCCCCTGGCTGGGAAAAGTAATGGAGTAGTACAAAGAAAGCACAAAGGTGAAGAATTTTACCAAATCTGTCCAGAGAGACCGTTTTTGCTTTCCCAACATCTACCATGTTCTGCGTAGGACATGTTGGTTGAATTGCATAAAGGCTATATTGTTTTCTTCACGCGCACATGAAATTCTTATTAGCATGGCTGGAGCAAGATGGGCTCCAAAGGGAGAACATACCCTCAAATAACTCTCCAGTCAGCTTTGATTTCTAGATATGTAAGAGGTGAAAGCACATTAGCCAAACTGGCTTTGATAACAAATGCATTCTTCTTTAACAAGGAAAGACTAAAGGGAAAAAATAGTTGGCACCCCTCTCCCTTAACTCAAAATGCCCCATGCCATTTTGAAATAGCCTCATATTTTGCTGTTGTTAACTAACAGATGGTTTTGTTAGCCAGTGACTGTTTCTCTAAATAACTCCTGACAATAAAAGGCTGTGACACATGAGAACAAAATGGGGACCATAAGTGGTAGCCTTTTACCTCCAGAATCTTACCTTGTCGTTCATTCTGAAACTTGATGTGTGTAATTGCAGCCACTGGGAAGGTGTGGAGTGCCATAGCATCACAGATCTGCCAATAGTTAGAAGAGATTAAAGGTGTATGTTGTTTTCTTTAGAAGGAAAAAAATATATTTAATTGAAACCAATTTAGAAATCAGGATCCCTGTGAGTTTAGAGTGAGAACGTTTTCAATGAAACACTGTTTCATCTTGGCTATGAGAGACTCAGACCCATTCTCTCCTAGGCTAAGTGTGCTATTTGATAGGGAATCCACTGTCTATGCTTGTCCTTCAAGACCCTCTCTACTGTACAATGAATTGGTACTTTCGGTAAATATAATCCCAGGGTGATTTAGCAGAACCCATCGGCCTCAGCCTTAGCCTTGTGGATGCCATCTAACATTTAGTTTTATTTGTAGTGGCTGATCTCTTTGCTAACAAAGTCTTTTTCATAGAAAGCTGCCATCTTCCATTGCATCTCTTTAAAAATTTCACCTAATCTGGCTATCTGTACCTTTGTTACTAATTTTTTATTCTGCTTTTGGACAGTCCAAATTAAGCATGACCCAACCTGTTAGGGCATAACAAGGCCACTTTTAAATCTCTAGGTAGGGGAAAGGTATAGTCAAAGAGCTTACTGAACTCATAGAACTGATACACAGGCGTCAAGCCCTTGGCTCCTGAATGTCTATACTGGCTAGCCACTTTGAGTCCACTCTCAACCTGGAAAGACCTTGATACCATAAACAAGACTACAGTCTATACACAACTCAACAAACATGTCCTACTTAGAACTTGGTGTTAAGAAAGTAACCATCTGACTTCTCCAGTTTTATTCTGGTCTTTCCTCATCTATTGCTGACCTCCCACAGATCTCTTCATACTTTCACCCAGCCTCTAAAGCATGAAGCACTATTCTGTTATGCCTAGAGTCCCAAGCCAGCGGTATATCCTGCTTAATGATTTAATCTCTCATCCTTGGTTCAAAGAGTTCCAGTGACAACCTTAGTCTGGCACTAAAACAAACTGTGCCAATCTGTACTGTTTCCTAATAGAGAGTCTCTCACCCGTTCTGTGGCAACCCATTATCAGCTAGTTTCACTCTGCTCTATACCCTCTGGGACCCAAGTCATCCTCAAAAGCCCATGGCTCCAAAAGGTCCAGTTATGCATAAATGGAATGAGATATTTCCTTTCAAGTACAGCTAGAATACTGTCACAGCAATCCCATCATTGAGGTGAGGAGATGATGGTACCCTGAACTGTGGTGGTAGCAGTAGGAAGAAAGAAAAATTGTGGTATTCAAATGATATTGTGACAAAACTGGCTAATTGACAAAAGGAAATAAAAAAAGAGGGAGAAATCAAGGGTGACAATCAGATTTCTGACTTGGAGAAGTGCTGGATGCTGGACAGGTAAAAAGAATAAGCAAGTAAATAGTAAAGTAAAATAATAAATAGTAAAAAGTAAAGAGTAAGCAGGTAGAATGTTGGGGATGTTAAAATGATTGAAACAAGGGCTAAGTAGGCATATGTCTTGTTTTTATCCCACTGTTTATCAAGGCTCTTATTTGTTTTGCCAAGTAGGCTTCTCTGTTGAGAAGAGGTTATGATCACTCACCTGCAGAAATAACCAAGTGCTTATTTACATTGTGTTCAGTATGGCGTGTGTTTGAGTGAATCTTCTCCAGGCCCTTGGCAAGGCCACCCATGGTTAAGTGGTGGAAAGAGTTCTAGATCAAGTAAGATAACTCATGGTTTAGAATTTGAATCACTACTTACGAGCGGTGAGATCAAAGGCATTAAGTAAACAGAGGGTTCAAGAAAGTGATACTTTCCAATTCCAATATTTTATGACTATGATGAAATGCAAGAAGACTAAGTAGAGTTTTCTGGTGTGCATCTAGTTCTTAGGACTATAATTCCCAGCGTTTGTTTATTTTGTTGTCTCTCTCCTAGCTAACTCATAAATAATGAAAAGGAAAATATTTGGGAGACGATAGTGGAGTCAGAAATGGCAGGCTAGTTGGGCGCAGTAGCCCACACCTGTAATCCTAGCACTTTGGGGAGCCACAGTGGGAGGATCACTTGAGCCCAGGAGTTCAAGACAAACATGGGCAACATGGTGAGACTCTCTACAGAAAAATGCAAAAATTACCCAGGTGTGGTGGCATGCACCTGTGGTCCCAGCTACTCAGGAGACTGAGGTGGAAGGATCACTTATGTCTGGAAGGTCAAGGCTGCAGTGAGCTGTGATAGTACCAGTGCACTCCTACAAAGTTTTAGGCAACAGGAACACTTTAAAAACTGAGTTCCTGTATAAATATGATTCACCTGCAGTATTGGCTTTCAGCAAGTATGCACCCACTAGAGAAGCACAGACATACTATGATATCTCCGTACGAATATGCAGGACCAGGGCATTCTTCATTTCAATAAATATTAAAATGTAGGGCACAAGAATTTTTGATAAAATCTTTGTCAGATCACAGAACTTCAAATCCAAGTTCTTTTGTTATCACATCACTATCGACCCAAGATTTTGTGAACATAAACACACTTTTTACAAACCACCTACTATAGTGCCTGGCACTATACTCAATAAATGCTAGCTACTATCGTAGCTGTTCTTTGGAATCACGTTATAATCTGAAGATTAAGTCAGGCAATTTAAAAACCAAAAACTGATCAGGTGTGGTGACTCACACCTGTCATCTCACTCTTTGGGAAGCCAAGGCAGGCAGATCACTTGAGGTTAGCAGTTCAAGACCAACCGGGCCAACATGGTGAAACCCTGCCTCTACTAAAGTACTTTCACCAACATGGTGAAAGTTCCTGCCTCTACTAAAACTACAAAAATTAGCAGGGCGTGGTGGCACACACCTGTGATCCCAGCCACTCAAGAGGTTGAGGCACGAGAGTAGCTTGAACCCAGGAGGTGGAGGTTGCAGTGAGCCGAGATCACACCACTGCACTCCAGCCTGGGCAACAGAGTTAGACTCTGTCTCAAAAAAAAAAAAAAAAAAAAAAAACCCTGAACCAACAGTGGAGTGTTGAAGAATGCGGAAGGTACCCAACCTAGACAGTGATCTCATGGAGTCGCTATGATTATTTATTGTTTACCTAGCACTTTAGCCCAGCAAAATTCAAGGTCAGTTAATATTGTCTACAGAACAGAGGAAATAAAAATAGCACTTCACAAATGGGAAAAACACAGCCCCCTTGCTGGTAGGAGTCATATAGTTCAACTCATACAAGTTCAAACACTCGATGGCCCAAAGCCATTGTCAATAACCATCCCAAAACATCAAAGAAAACAACCCAAAAGTACCTCTGGCCTTTTCCCCCATGAAGACAGAGGCTGAGTAATGATGTTATAAATACAGGATACGCAACCTCAGCTAACCTTAAGGCCAAGGTGGTGAAGTTATGCAGGCTTTTCCCTCCAAGACAGCCTTATGCTTTCTCTTTGTGAAAATGACAAATTATGAGCAATCTATCATTTTCATATAACAATAAATAATTCTAAGAAAACACATAGAAAAGTACATAAAACACATAGAAAAGCAAAATGAACTTCAAGGAAAAAAGAACATGTTTTATGAATAAAAACAACCCACATTTTTCCCACGCACCTTGTCATTGACTTAAATCTTTGTTCAGTGAACTGATGATGTCATCATGCAAATAATTTTCAAAATCATTTGCCATAGTTACAGTATAAGCTGTGGATACCCATATACCCATCCACTAAAATGAGTGTCTCAGTTAGGATTCTTTGGTGGGAGGTGACAGAAATGGACCTCGGCTAACTTAAGCAAAGTAATAATGAGCATAATAATCATTAATGATGAAAAAGTTATAAAATCTAAAGAAAAAGTGAACATTCAGGTTTTGGGAAGAATAAGATCAGAGATGCTCCAGGAAATTAGGAAACAGGTATTAAAAGACTATCTATTTTAGTCTTTAGGAAACGGCCATTGGAAAGACTCATGTCAGTGGTTTGTGTCAATGTCCAATCAGTGAGGATTGAAAATTCTGAGCAGGGAGGATAGTCTCACCTCAGACATGTGTCTAGGAGGCTGGAGATAGTACGCATGACCACCCCATCAGAGAAGTCCTAGAATAAAAAATTGAAGTACTATTTACAAAGAGAGGAGGAAGGGCTGCTGGGCAGACCAATACGACAGATTCCATCATGGCTAATCTCAGAAAATATTGCCACTGGACAGAAACAATCCATGGTTTACAAAATCTATTGGTGCAATTTTATTTATAGTGTCCATGCAGCATGAAAACTATGATTAAAATTTTTTAATTGGAAAAAAATGTAATATAAGCTCAGACTCTTAAAGTTTTTCCCATCACGGCTACTAAAATCATTCCACCTGCCACAACGGCAGCACCTGCATGCACGACGTGCCATCAGGAGCACTCGTAAAGCACGGATTCTGCTTTCAAATCACACTCATGGGAACCAGGACTTCACGGAAAGCACCTGACGTCATGTTTTAGGGCAGGAAAAATTAGGACGGCAAGGGTATGTCCTATAGTTATAGATCAGCATTTTTTCTAGGATGACAGGGGATGTGCTAAAAAGACAACAAATCCAGCTAAAGAGCTACTCCTCACAGCTAGGATAATTCAAACATCCAAAGCAAACAAAGATATAATAACGATTATGGCTAATTAGAATAGTCGAATCTGTGAAACGTAGAATTCATTATGGCCCTGAAAATAGAAACATTTATTTCAAAGGTGTATAAAAGTAATTGTAATATAAAGATGGTCTTTTATTTAACAGGTGAAATGTTGATGTATGTGAACTTTTAATTATTTCCATACATTTACATGTGCTTTTAAATCATAGCTATGTACTTGTTTTTATCTATGTGTACAGGAAAGAGTGAACACAGGAAGCCATGAATAAGTCAAATAGATCCAGAAAAGCCCACAATACCACCAACAGGACAGGGCTATTTAACACCAGAACCACAGATAATAGCCAAGCAGGAAAAAAACTAACAGTTGGTCAGTCCCAGAGATCATACACAACAAAAATTAAAAAGAGGAGCTCACAGTGTGTTACACAATGAATAATTAAAACAAAATCCCAAAGAAGAGAATTAACTGAGCAAATCTGATCCCGAGTTGTCTGTGGAGAAAACCTCTGGGTGACTACTCGCTAAAATCCAACACTTACTTGATATATAATTTGATTCCAGTAGTGCTAAAACTAGATAAACATATCACAACGGTAGCACGATACCTAATTATAGACAGGGAAGACTCCAAATTCCAAAAAAAGTAAAAAGCAAAGGATCCTAAATTTTCTATTATTAACCGCCAAGTATAAAACTTAACCATAAAAAAAGATTTCATCCTAATGATCATAGACTTGAGTTTCATTTAAATTGGGCCATGCAATCAATTATTGTCTCTCTGCAAGAATCAATTCGAATCCTGCAGCCTAGCTGGTCTCCATTTTTTTTTTCTTTATGCCTGGTAACATTACTACAAGTAGGATGATTACGGCAACCCTAGAAATAGTATCTTCTTAGTTACAGTAACCAGGAAGGCAGTGTCAAGAAAGGTATAAAATTAAAATTAAAAAAAAAAAAAAAAGAATAGGCCGGCACGGTGGCTCAAATCTGTAATCCCAGCACTTTGGGAAGCTGAGGTGGATGGATCACGAAGTCAAGAGATCGAGACCATCCTGGCCAATATGGTGAAATCTTGTCTCTACTAAAAACACAAAAATCAGCTGAGCATGGTGGTGCATGCCTGTAATCCCAGCTACTCTGGAGGCTGAGGCAGGAGAATCACTTGAACCCAGGAGGCAGAGGTTGCAGTGAGCTGAGATCACACCACTGCACTCTAGCCTGGGGACAGTGAGACTCCATCTCAATTAAAAAAAAAAAAAGAAGAAAGAGAGAGATATAATGGAGAAACAAATGCAAATCCATTCCATGGTATTAGAACTTTCATAAACACTTTTAGCGTAAGTTTTTACATGTTTTGTAATCACTTTGATATTTTGTAATCATATTTTTCATGTTTGGTTTCTTTGGAGACATGTTTAAAATATCTAAGGGAGTAAGATATATTAAATTTTGTAGATTTAATTAAAATCAAAGAATGGGATTAAGTATGTAATTAATTTTTATGGTTTGGGATACTTATTTTGACAAAGCCATAAGTACTTTCATAATAGCTGGGTCAGCAGTGTGACAATATTTAGACCAGAAGTCAGCAAACTTAGTCTAAAAAGGGCCAAATAGTAAATATTTTAGACTTGCAGGCCAGGCTATCTCTGTCACAATTACTCTACTATTGTAGCATGAAGGAAACCGTAGATAATACCTAAATGAATGGGCATGGTGTGTTCTGATAAAACTTTATTTACAAAAATAGGCAGCAGGCTAGATTTGGTCTTTGGGCTATATTTTTTTCAACTTCTAATTTGGAGGAATAGTAATGATTTTATTTTTTAAATACTTTTAAAATCAATTCATTATTTTTTTTTAATTTTTTACTATTTTAAATTTTTTTAATTTTTTTAAAGAAAGAAAAAGAGAGGAAAGAAAGTGAGAGTGAAAGAAAGAAAAAAAAAGACTGTACGAGAGAAAGAAAGAGGAAGGAAAAGAGGGAGAGAGAACAGGATTCTTGTTCTACTACCCACAAAGGGAAGCCCATCAGACTCACAGCAGATCTCT
>CAUYLG010020976.1:0-17582 GCA_963573385.1 Cacajao melanocephalus | reverse complement strand
TTTTTTTATGTCTGTATCTCCTTCATTTCTGCTCTGATCTTAGTTATCTCTTGTCTTCTGCTAGCTTTTGAGTTTTTTTGATCTTGCTCCTCTAGTTCTTTCAATTTTGATGATAGGGTTTCGATTTTAGATCTTTCCTCTCTTCTCTGTTGGGCATTTATTGCTGTAAACATCCCTCTCGATACTGCTTTATAGGTGTCCCAGAGATTCTGGTAAGTTGTGTCTTCATTCTGGTTGGTTTCAAAGAACATCTTTATTTCTGCCTTCATTTCATTGTTTATCCAGTCAACATTCAGAAGCAAGTTATTCAATTTCTGAGTGGCTGTGTGGGTTTGAGTGTGTTTCTTGATCCTGAGTTCTAGTCTGATTATGCTGTGGTCTGATAGACTGTTTGTTATGATTTCTGTTCTTTTGCATTTGCTGAGGAGTGATTTGCTTCCAATGATGTGGTCAATTTTAGAGTAAGTGCAATGTGGTGCTAAGAAAAATGTATATTCTTTGGATTTGGGGTGGAGCGTTCTGTATACGTCTATTAGATCCGCTTGGTCCAGCTCTGCATTCAAGTCCTGGATATCCTTGTTAAATTTCTGTCTCGTTGATCTAATATTGCCAGTGGAGTATTGAAGTCTCCCACTATTACTATGTGGGACTCTAAATCTCATTTTAGGTTGTTAAGAACTTGCTTTATGTATCTGGGTGCTCCTGTGTTGGGGGTGTATATATTTAGGATAGTTAGCTCTTCCTGTTGGATTGATCCTTTTACCATTATGTAATGTGCTTCTTTGTCTCTTTTGATCTTTGTTGGTTTGAACTCCATTTTATCAGAGACGAGGATTGCAACCTCTGCTTTTTTTTCTTCTCCATTTGCTTGGTAAATCTTCTTCCATCCCTTTATTTTGAGTCTTTGTGTGTCTTTGTATGTGAGATGGGTTTCTTGAATACAGCACACCAATGGGTTCTGACTTTTTATCCAGTTTGCCAGTCTGTGTCTTTTGATTGGGGCGTTTAGGCCATTTATATTCAATGTTAATATTGTTATGTGTGAATTTGATCCTGCCATTTTGTTACTGGCTAGTTTTCTTTCTCATTAGTTGACTCATTTTCTTCATTGCATTTTTGGTCTTTGCCAACTGGTTTGCTTTTGCTGTGACTGGTACTTGTTCCTTTCCGTGCTTAGTGTTTCTTTCAGGAGCTCTTGTAGGGCAGGTCTGGTGGTGAAAAAATCTCTCAATAATTGTTTGTCCGTAAAGGATTTTATTTCTCCTTCACTTATGAAGCTTAGTTTGGCTGGATATTAAATTCTGGGTTGAAAGTTCTTTTCTTTAAGGATGTTGAATATTGGCCCCCACTCTCTTCTGGCTTGTAGAGTTTCTGCCAAGAGATCTACTGTGAGTCTGATTGGCTTCCCTCTGTGGGTGACCTGACCTTTCTCTCTGGCTGCCCTTAGCATTTTTTCCTTTATTTTGACCCTGGTGAATCTGATGATTATGTGCCTTGGGGTTGCTCTTCTTGAGGAATATCTTTGTGGAGTTCTCTGTATTTCTTGAATTTGAAATTTGGATTGCCTTGCTAGGCTTGAGAAGTTCTCCTGGATAGTATCCTGGAGCATGTCTTCCACCTTGGATTCATTCTCCCCATCATATTCAGGTACACCAATCAAGCGTAGGTTAGGTTTTTTTCACATAATCCCATATTTCTTGGAGGCTTTGTTCATTTCTTTTCACTCTTTTTTCTCCTGTATTGCCTTCTCTTTTTATTTCATTGAGTTGATCTTCAATCTCTGATATCCTTTCTTCTGCTTGATCGATTCTGCTATTAAAACTTGTGTTTGCTTCACATAGTTCTCGTGCTGTGTTCCTCAACTCCACCAAGTTGTTTATGTTCTTCTCTAAGCTGGTTATTCTAGTTAGCATTTCGTCTATCATTTTTTCAAGGTTTTTGGTTTCTTTGCATTGAATTAGAATGTATTCCTTTAGCTCTGAAAAGTTTGTTATTATCCACCGTCTGAATCCTGGTTCTGTCAATTCTTTGCACTCCTTCTCAGTCAAGTTGTGATCCTGTGTTGTTGAGGAGTTGTGGTCCCTTGAAGGAGAAGAGGTGTTCTGGTCTTTGATGGTTTCACCTTTTTTGCGCTTGTTTTTTTCCATCTTTGTGGATTTACCTGGCTGTGGTATCAGAGAGCTGCTTGGTGAAGTCGCTTGTCTGCCTGTGGGGGCACTACTGGGTTTCTAGGGACTCCTTCAGGTTACTAGGGAAGCTTCCTGTGTCTTTTTTGCTTATGCTGGGAGATTAAGCCCGCCTCTTCCACTGACCTGTAGGCGCTGCTCGGTTGTCAAGAATGCAGTCCCATTGCTACGTAGGCTTCCTGTGTTTTTTGTTAAAACATGTAGTCCAGTCCCACCCCTCTAGTGGTGCATTGTGCCCTTCCTCCACTGGGCTAGATCATTCAGGGTTCATCTCAGACTGTGGTACTGGCTACGCAACCCACTAGAGTCAGAGCTTTAGCCCTCTGGGGTTTGTGGGGGAGGTTAGGGACCCGCCCAGCTGCACCCGGCAGTCTCCCCCTTTCAGCTTTCTCTCTCTCAGGTCATGGGGTAGGGGCCATCCAGCTGCTCCCACTTACAGCTCCCTCTCTCTCCGGGCAGGGGGAGGGGGTGATAGCTCAGTCTGCAGACTCTTATTCAACTCCGTACTTGTAATTCCCGGTGCTTGACTGGCAAAGATCCCCTGTTCTGTGTATTGCTGAGGCTTTGGGGGAAGCTCTGTATCTGGACCGGAGAGCCAGAGGTTGAACCTCCAACTCGCCGGTCAGATGCACTTTCTGGGTGAAGCAGCACCCCTCTCCGCTTCGGTCTGCCCTGAGTGAGCTTTGCTCACCCTCGGACCAGACCCATTGAAATGCACCTAGTAACTCGGTTGGAGCTAGGAGATCTCTGGGTTTCTGCATCTCTTTCACTGGGTGTTGTGTGCTGGAGTTGTGTCTAATCCTCCATCTTGGATCCTCCTCCACCTTTAATTTTAACTTGAAAAAATGTGTTTGTATAGCATTTAGCCTGTTTACATGATATCAAATAAGACCATTTCAACCAAAACTAAACCAGTCTGGTAGCATCTTGAGAACATACCTAGATAATCAGTTGAATTTTTTTTTCATATTTAAACAGGTATTTTTGGTAGTATGTAGACTCAGCCAATAAGTCATAATTCTGCAACTGAAAGTTTCGTTTAATATTTAATATTTCTGGGTGCCATTTATGTTCATTTTCTTAAGATCATTTAATTATTATAGTCTATACTTGTCTGTTCTTCAGAAAAAGGACGTATTGCCTAGTTGGATAATTTTCTGAGCTGTTTTAAAAGTCTTTGCCAAGAAGCAAATACAAGTATCTTCTCTCTCTCTCTCTGTGTGTGTGTGTGCGCGCACACACGTGTGCATGCATGTGTTTCTTTTGTAGAGACAGGGTCTTGCTATGTGACCCAGGCTGGTCTTGAAATCCTGGCTTCAAGGGATCTTCCTGCTTCAGCCACCCACAGCATTGGGATTACAGACATGAGCCACTGCACTCAGTCACAATCTACAATTTAAAAAAAATTGTGGATATTGTCTGTATTTTTAGAGACCCTTGTGGCAATTCTTGACTTTTAAAGAACTTTAGGCACAAAAATAACTGTTCAAACTGAATTATACTTACTTTAGATTTTTCCACTCAGGTCTGTCATTGTACTAATAGATTTTTTGTACCTTTCTTGAAGAACTAGGAAATTGATTCTTCTTTGGAAACATTAACTCTGTGGGCCCCAACAGGCTTTGGTACTCTGAAAGAGATCACGGTTTTCTAAACAGAATTTGTATTTATCTCACACTTTTCATAACTGTAGTAGTTTCTTCAATACACAAGGAGAGGATGATTTACTAAAGAGCAGTATCTTTTTTTATCAAAATATTTGCATTTAATTATATAATGAAATACTATTGTGTGCAAGATACTGTGTTAGGCTATGCCAGGCAGTGGAGAGAGAAGAAAGTTCAAGAAAATTCTAGTTTAGCACACAGGAGGAAAAGGAGAGACACATAGTACTTCCTTGATTTAGCAAACTGCAAACAATAAAAAAAATTATGAATGCTACTTTTCTGGAATGTAACTTAGAGGGTTTGATTTTCTGCATTTCTACTGATCTATTGTGTGCTGAGGTATATAAAGAGTTGAAAAACGACCTCATAGTCTCCTTGGCATTAACAAACAAAAATAGGCCTAGGCAGGGGAAGGTGATTAGGTGTTGGAGGTGCTGAGGAAGGTTCTGGGAAGACAGATTTCAGATAGATTTGGATGAGTACATGTTTGAAAGGATAAAAGTGAAAGGTATGTTTGGGCACCAAAAATTAATCCAAATGGGTAGGGGCCTAAAGAATACCTGGTAAAAGATGGCTATAGACTTTTCAAAAGGTAGATTTAGGGCCATGAGCTGGATGTGGGCACATGATGCAGGTAAGTTTGCTGCCTCTGCTGCTGACATTTTCTCTCCTAGAGATATATACTGACCTGTCACTAAAATATACATCAAGTTACATAATCTTTTAAGGTGAGAAAGCCTCCTAAGATATCATTATAATAGTGAAATACATTTGTAAATCTTTTACTGATTTTGATTGATGCAAAGTAGAAACAGCTGGTATACAAAAAAATAGTCTGATCAATCACTGTGTAATAGGCACTCAAATTTATGTATTTATGTATCACTGAAGTGTATTATGATGAAGAGAAAATGAAATTGCTGTGGGAAGCAGGAGGACATACCTAGACCTAGAGGACAGGGAAGACCTCCTTAAGGAAGCAACATTCAATCAGAGATCTGAAGCATAGGCAGGGGTTAACTGTATAAAGTGGGGGATGTGAGAATTGAGGGAGGGGTTATACAGTGTACAGTGTCTCAGAGGGGAAAGAGAAAGAGATTAAACAGCTAATAATGGGAACCTCAAACAGGGGAGTGTAGTCAGAGTCTAGATGGTTGTTCAAGTTGAAGCTGAAGGTGTAGGATGGGAATGTTTAAACTTCACCTGGAAGTACGATGCCACATCACTGAAAATGCACCGTGTTAGAAAACAGCACTCATTTATTGACTCATAAAACTCCAAATCTAGGTACCTAAAGCCTCAAATGAAAGCAAAATACCAAGAATAGATTATTAGAAGTCAAAAAAAATTGTCTTTCCCTCATTTTCAGTACATTTAAAACCAAATTTTCTATAATTGGGAAGTACCTGAAGAGATGAGCTATTCTTAATAAATGAACCACACTCTATGGAAGAGTTTTGAAAACCATATCACCAGAGTTCCACACATCTAAGTGTATCTAATTCAGGAAAAAGAGATCAAGGCCTGAATATTTGGATTTTTTAAAAGTTTTCTAGTTATTGTGATGTGTAACTCTGTTGATAGTCATCCAACACTGTGAGAGGCTTTAACCCTCTGGACTCTACAAAAAATTCAAGACCCAAAGTAATCTCAGTTATGGCATAGGGTTCAGTTGGAATTAATCCAAGTTCTTTCACACTTATATCTATAACTATAGCAGCCTATAAGAATTGATGTTTATAAACATTGAAACTACGAGATCATAAAAAATTCACCAAATATTATAGATATTGTATTATACTTTCTTAGAAAGAGAAATGCATACATTTCACAAAGAATTTTAATCCTTTTAATCCTTTTAATAACTGCCAAAAGAAATTTTAGACTAACTGTAATTAACAAGACAACTTAGGTAATCAGAAGCCCTCTGTTCTGTCTTTGAGTTACATGATGAGTTTCTCTATTAGAATGCACTTACATTGACGGAATTGGCATTATTTTATCATAGACTGCTTTTCTTCATCCTCTATTTTACATTCCTCTCCAATAGCTCCTATCTACCCCCTATATTATGCCAGCTAATTGGAAGCTTAATTGCTTACATAATTAATGCAGGCCAAAAATTAGATATAGAAAATCTCTGAGGATGTGGAAGTATGTATTTGTACATATTGTATATACACACACAAATATATGCATGTTTTAAGACAGTCTAATTCCTTTTTTTAATTTAATGATTTGTCATGAGCATCCTCTAGGAAAAGATGCATATATTCTCATTTTAATGATTGCATAAAATTCTCTTGTGAGGACCTAGAGACCTTTAACAAGACTGTTCTTTCACTTTGCATCTAGTGTAACAATAAATACCCATTTTCTTTGTCTAGAAAACGTTTCTACCAGAAATATTTTAATTGACAAAAATTATATTGTATACCATTAATTATATAACTATGTTCATGTTAATGGCAGTGTTTATTTCAGATTTTAACAAATACAAGTAATAGTTCAATAACCAACCCCCTGTATGTAGGTAATTATATCTTAGTGTGTTATTATTTATTTAAATTTATGGAGTAAATATGCATTTTGTTGCATGCGCATGGCCAAGTCTGGGCTTTAGGGTATCCATCACCCAATTACCTTACATTGTAAACATATATCTTAGTGTTTTAAACATAGGATAAGTTAAATAATGTAGGAGTTCATGGTGAAGAATATGTGTATTTTTAAAATTGCCAGTTGCTGCTACTTTTGTTTCCCTCAGTTACTTAGTACCATCAGCAATGTATGAAAATGCTTGTATGCACACCAATAGTGGACTTAATTTTTGTTTTGAAATGTATTTAAACAGATGAGAAAAAATAGTACCTAGTTGGGTTTATTTTCATTTCCCTGAATACTAAGAAGCCTGAGCAAATTATAAAGTATTTATTGATGATTCATATTCACCCTGTATTGGCTTGACTGTTAATAGCTTTTGCTAAGTTTCTACTAGAAAGTTTCTTTTAAATATGTAGAAGGATTTTATTGTAAGTAGAATATTTACCCCTTTTCTTACTTGAAAATATTTTTTTAGCCCTTTACTTTTAGATTCTTGATATTAATCCTTTGTTGAATGCATTTACAAAAATTTTCTCCCATTCTGTATGTTGTCTTTTTATTCTACTGATTGTTTCTCTTTCTGTTCAGAAGCTCTTTAATTAAGTCCCATTTGTCTATTTTTGGTCTTGTTGCATTTGCTTTTGGGGTCTCAGTCGTACATTCTTTGCCTAGACTAATGTCCAGAAAAGTTTTTTCTGGGTTTTCTTCTAGGATTTTTATAACTATAGGTCTTACATTTAAATCTTTAATTCATTTTGGTTAATTGTTGTACATGGTGAGAGGGAGAGGTCTTGTTTCATTCTTCTGCGTATAGTTAGCCAGTTTTCCTAACACCATTTATTGATTAGGGTATCCTTTCCTCATTGTTTATTTTTGTTGACTTTTTCAAAAATCAGCTCGTTGTAAATGTGTGGCTTTATTTCTGGATTCTCACTTCTGTTCCATTTATCTATGTGTCTATTTTTGTACCAGTACCAGGCTATCTTGGTTACTATAGTTTTATAGTATAATTTGAGGTTGGGTTTATGGTATCTCCAGCTCTGTTCTTTTTGCTGAAAATTACTTTGCCTATTTGCATTCTTTTTTGATTCCACACCAAGATTAGAATTGAGTTTTCTAATTATGTGAAAAATGATCATAGGACTTTGGTAAGAATTGCGTTGAATCTTTAGATTGCTTTAGCAGTATAGTCATTTTACTGATACTGATTCTTCCTATTCATGAACATGGAATGTATTTCCGTTTGCTTGTGTCATCTGCAACTTATATAATTGGTGTTTTGTTATTTTCCTTTTAAAGGTCTTTCACTTTCTTGGTTAAAGATATTCCTAGCTATTTTATTTTTGTGTATGTGGCAATCATAAATAAGACTGAGATCTTAATTTGGTTCTCAGCTTGAGCATTATTGGTGTATAGAAGTACAAGTAATTTTTGTGCACTAATATTGTATCCTGAAATTCTCCTGAAGTCATTTATCAGGTCTAAGAGTCTTTTGGAGAAATCTTTGGGTTTGCTAACAGTATGGCCATGTCATCAGGAAACAAAAGTAATTTGACTGCTTCTTTTCCTATTTGGATGCCTTGTATTTCTTTCTTTTGCCTGATTGACCTGGCTAGGCCTTTCAGTACTGTGTTGAATAGGACTGGTGAGAGTGAACATTCTTGTCTTAGTTCAGTTCTTAGGAAGAATTCTTTCAGATTTTTCCTATTAAGTGTGATATCAGCTGTGGGTTTGACATATAGAGCTCTTATTGTTTTTAGCTATGTTTCTTTGATGCCTAATTTGTTGAGGATTTTTATCATCATGGGTTGTTGAGTTTTATCAAATGATTTTTCTGCATCTATTAAGATAATTGTATGATTTTTGTTTTTAATTATGTTTATGTAGCAAATCACATTTATTGATTTCCATATATTGAATCATTCTTGCATCCCTGGAATGAAGTCCACTAATTAATTGGGATGAATTATATTCTTATGTGCTGCTGGACCCGTTTGCCAGTATTTTGTCGCAGATTTTTGCATCTATGCTCATCAGGGGTGTTGGCCTGTAGTTTCCTGTTGTGTCCTTGCCAAATTTTGTGATCAGGATGATACTGGTCTTATAGAATGAATTAGAGAGGAATTCCTTCTCAATTTTTTGTAATGTTTTAAGTAAGATTGGCACCAGCTCTTCTTTGTACATCTGGTAGAATTTGGCTGTGAATCCATCTGATCCTGGACTTTTTTGCTGTTTTGTTTTTGGTAGATTTTTTTATTACTGATTCAGTTTTAAAACTCATCATTGGTTTGTTCAGGATTTCAATTTCTTCCTGGTTCAATCTTAGGAGATCCTATGTTTCCAGGAGTTTATCCATCTTGTCTAGATTTTCTAGTTTGTGTGTATAGAGATGTTCACGGTAATCCCCTGAAGATCTTTTTTATTTCTGCAGTATCAAAAATACCACTGATTGTACTTGTTTGAATCTTATATTTTTGATTTCTTGGTTAATCTAGCTCATGGTCCATCAATTTTTGTTATCCATTCAAAGAACCAACTTTTTATTTCATTAATCCTTTGTATGATTTTTTAAAATCTCAATTTCATTTATTCATACTATAATCTTTGTTTTTCTTTTATTCTATTGGCTTTTGTTTTGTTCTTATTTTTCTGGTTCCTTTAGTTATGTTATTAGTTTTAGATCTTTCTGTGTTTTTCATGTAATCATTTAGCAGTATAAACTTTCTTCTTAACACACTTTTTCTGTGTTCCAGAAGTTTGGGTGTGTTGTGTCTCTGTTTCCATTTGTTTCTATTATTATATTTCTGCTTTAATTTATTATTTACCCAAAAGTCATTTAGAAGAAAGATTTTTTAGTTTCCACAGTATTTGTGTGTTTTCGAGGGCTCCTCTTGTTATTGATTTGTAATTTTATTTGACTGTGGTCTGAGAAGATGCGTGATATGATTTTAATTCTTTTGAATTTCTTGACATTTTCTTCATGGCCAAGCTTATGGCAAACTTGAGAGAATTTTTCATGAACCCGTAAGAAAAAGATCAAGAATCCAATTTAAGTCCTGAGTTTCTTTGTTGGTTTTCAGTCTTGATGATCTGTCTAGTGCTGTGAGTGGGCTGTCCAAGTCCCCCACTGTTACTGTATGGCTATCTACCTCTTTTCTTAGGTCTAGTACTTTTTGCTTTATAAATCTGTGTGCTCCAGTGTTCAGTGTCTATGTATTTAGGAAAGTTAAATCTTCTTGTTGATTTCCCTTTATGACTATATAATACCCTTTTTTGCCTTTTTCTACTGTGTTTGGTTTAAAGTCTGTGTTTTCTAATAGCCTTGATTGACTTTTTTTGTTTTAAGAAGGCTAAAAATAGGCCCCCAATCTCTTCTGGCCTATAAGGTTTCTGCTGAGAAGTCTGCTGTTAGTCTTAAGGAAATACCTTTATAGGTAATTTGGTTCTTTTCTCTAGCTGCCTTTAAGATTTGTGTGTGTGTGTGTGTGTGTGTGTGTGTGTTGACCTTGGATAGCCTGATTGGTGATGGTTGTTTTATATAGCATTTTGTGTGTGTTTTCTGAATCTCTTTTGTCTAGATATTGACTTCTCTGGCAAGATTAGGGAAACTTTCCTGAATTATTCCCTCAAATATGTTTTCCAAGTAGCTTACTTTTTTTTTTTCTTTTTCGAGGTGGAGTCTTGCTCTGTTGTCCAGGCTGGAGTGCAGTGGCATGATCTCAGCTCACTGCAACCTCTGCCTCCCGGGTTCTTGCAGTTCTCCTGCCTCAGCCTCATGAGTAGCTGGGACTACAGACTCATGCCGCCACACCCGGCTAATTTTTTGCATTTTAGTAGTGACAGGGTTTCACCGTGTTGCCCAGGCTGGTCTCAAACTCGTGAGCTCAGGCAATCCGTCCACCTCAGCCTCCCAAAGTGCTGGGATTACAGGCGTGAGCCACCACGCCCAGCCCAAGTAGCTTATTTTTTATTATTCTCTCTTAAGAATGCCAATAAGTTTTGTCACTGTACATAATTGCATATTTCTTTAAAATTTTGTTCATTTTTAGAAATTTTTAAAAATTTTTATCTGACTGTTAATTCAAAAGAATGGTATTCAAGCTCTGATTTTTGTTTTCTCCTTGGCGTAGTCTATTGTTAAAGCTTTCAATTGTATATTGAAATGATTTTAGTGAGGTTTTCAATTTGAGAAGTTATATACTATATATGTGTTATATATGCAGTTATATATATGTTATATACATAAGTATATTTATAATATAGTTATGTGTTACACAGTTATGTATATAAGTATTACATATGTATGTTTAAAATACAGCTATCTCAACTTTCATATTCTGAATCATTTTTCTGGTTTCTTTGTGTTGATTTTCAACTCTTTCTTAGATCACATTGAATTTCTTTATAATCCATATTTTGCTTTCTTTATCTGTGTTTTCAGAGTTTTCTTTAGGTTAGTATCCATTGCTAGAGAGTTATGATGATATAAAAGTGTTGTGACACTCTGTCTTTTTGTACTGCCATAGTTCTTGACCTGATTCTTTCTTATCTGAGGGAGCTATCATTTCTTATTTTTTATTTTATTATCATTTGGATGGGACTCTTTTATTTATTTTTCTTTCAGGGTGTGGCTGCATTGAATGCTGCATATAATCATTCAACTTTGTTTCTGAGTGCTTTCATGGGGCCTAAGGCTCTGTATAGGTTCCTTGGTTGTGGACACTTTCTGTGTGGTGGTTTTCTCAGATGCTTCTCGTTGTAAATGTGTATTGGACATTTAAGCCGACACACTGTCTCTTGAGGGGATGAGTGTGGGGATGTTTTAATAAGCTTATCTCATGCACTAACACTATGCCCTTTGGGCAGCAGGATTTTTTCATTCGGCATTGCACTTCAGGCTTCAGTCTCCAGTAGTTGGCACTCAAGAGTAAGAGCGAGCTGTCTTTCGTGTAGACTGATGATCAGTGGTCACACCCTCCCTGACAGTGGGAGAAGGGATGATGCTGAGGTGTACTGAGGTTTCAGGGGAAAGAGTGAGTGGATGTGCACCAGTTCCTCATCCTGAGCAGGCAGGAACCCAGCTGTACTGCTGCAGGGCCCATGAGCTTCAGTTCAAATAGACTTTATCCACTGGCTTCTGGCCACAGTGTAGCTGCAGACCATGGACACACCCTTCTCCTTGGCTCCCACCACCGTGGGCTCAGGTCGAAGCCTCTTTCCGCAGTCCAGGGTTGACAACTCTGTGTATGGACTTGGAGTTGGACTCCACCCTTTATACAAGTATAAGCAGTGCAGGCTCACTTTGAGTGGAGGTAGAACTACCACAAAAAGCATGAAAAGCACTTTCTCTACATAAAGGCCCCCAGCAGGGAGAACCTCTACTGTGTTCACAGCAGTGGACTGGTGGCGGGAGATGACTCCCCTCCTTGTCCATTTTTGGCTGGTGGTGCCACCCTCTTCAGTGATTGGCACTGCACTTGCATCTCCTTTGTCCCAAGGGACGCTTTGTCAGGCTGTGTTTCCAGCTCTCAGGGGCGGCCCACACCAAGGGTTAGGTTTGGGAGTTTGCAGTTTCCTGGGGACCTGCCTGTCCCCTGTGACTGCCAAAGTTAAAACAAGTTGTGGCATATTTTTGGATGTGTGAAGGGGTAGTCTCATAATGCCAGGACTCAAGGGCAAAGATTGTCTGAGCAGAGTCGAGGCCCACTGCAGGTGGTGCGCAAACAATACGGTGCCTGATGTTTTAGTGCAGGTCTGAGGATTGTGGACATACCTATGAGAACTGGCCAATGGCTTCTCCGTCACTGGGAACTTCCAAATTGCCAATGACACTGTTGCCCAGGGACATGAGGGCAGAGGGGCTCCCCAACAACTTGGCAGTCAGCAGACAGTCAAAGGAGTGAGGGGAGCAGAAAAGCTCTCCCACCTTCCCTTCCTTCTGGGCTTCACATTCCTTGGAGGACAGTCTCCGTCACACACTTGCTGCTTTTCTTTTCTGCGCTTCAGCTTCTTCCTATGGAGGCTCTGACAGGTCCTGGCTCTCTTTCCTCCATTTTCCATTTGGAATTTGTGCATTCACCAGTAACATTGATCTTCTTTCGGAGGACAGTTGTCACCCAGTGTTCCTACTAATCCATCTTTAAAAAATAAAAAAAAAAGGCTTAGTTAAATATTTCTGTTTTATTAGATACAATTAGAATGTGGGATATATTTTTTTATTTTATATTAAGCTTTTCTATATGAATGTGTGCACACTGGTGCACATACACATATACATATATGTACCATTTTATGATGAAATAGATAAAATATGTTATTTGTTGCCAGGATAAATAGCTTTACATTCAAGATACTCTATTTTCCAATTCTGGTTATTTGGTAGATTAAGATTAATCTTAAAACCATCCTGCTACAAACATTTAGAAATAATGGATAAAGTATGCTTTATCCAGTTATAATCATTTCAGTACTTTGCTGAGTTTGCAAGTAAGAAATCCCCAATCACCCTAACTACAAACAGTGTGAACTGAATAGTAGAGTAGATGCATAAATTCACTCTGGAACTGATCTGGGTGTTAGAGGAGGAATCAGTCCTTGTAAGTAAGGAATTGAGAGAGAACCAGTGTCATTGGGACCCTATTATGAGCTCACAGCAAATAGATAAACTAAAATCTGCATCATTTGAGAGTCTGGACTATAATATACTCTCTTTAACCACAGGGGATTCCAACACCCATAGTGGATGCCTAAAACCGTAGGTGGTTCTGAACCCTGTACATACTATATTTTTCCTATACATGTATGATAAAGTTTAATTTATAAATTAGGTACTGTAAGAAATTAACAAAAGTAACCAATAATAAAATAGAACAATTATAATAATATACTGTAATAAAAGTTAGTGAATAAGTTATCTCTCTCTTAAAATATCTATTGTACCATAATCACCTTTCTGCTTAATGATGATGTCAGATAATAAAATGCCTATGGGATGAGATGAAGTCCGGTGCATTGCATAGGCACTGTGACACAGAGTTAGTTGACTGTTGACCTTCTGATTATATGTTCAAAAGAAGATCATCTGCTTTGGGTGATTGTGGATCATCTAGCAATGACAACATCAATGGTTGAATGTCAAGAGCAGACAATGTTGATGCTTAACAAGTGGGTAGTGTCTACAGCATGAATAGGTTAGACAGAGGGATGATTCATGTCCTGGGTAGGACACAGC
The DNA here is from genome assembly GCA_963573385.1 of Cacajao melanocephalus. NCBI lineage: Eukaryota > Metazoa > Chordata > Mammalia > Primates > Pitheciidae > Cacajao > Cacajao melanocephalus. The sequence continues at coordinate 3,894 of CAUYLG010020976.1, read as the reverse complement.
AGGACAACATGAGAGTTCATGATGCTATTAAGAATAGCACACATTTTAAAACTTACGATTTGGGTTGTTTCCTGAATTTTTCATTTAATAATTTTAGATTGTGGTTAACTGCAGAAAGCAAAACTGTGGATAAGGGGGTACTCTTTTCATTTCTTCTAAGTCTCAAAGAAGAAGAATGGAACTTTCCTGTGCAATTTTAGAAAGCAGGTTCTGAGTCCTGAACTGATATGGAGACTGCATTACTCTGGATAAATAGTCAGGTTCTTCCCATTCCAAGATTATATCTTGAAAAGTCAGGTCTAGGGTGGTAAAACTCCAAGGACTCTGAAAGAAGCAAATGTCATGCTATTTTGGATTATCACATTTCTCACTTGAGTCACACAGAATTAAACAGAAATGAGAGGCCACTCAAAAGTTGAATGTGTACTTTAAAAGTTATAAAGCTCTTCACTGAGAAGCAGTCTACCTGTAGTAACAGGAAACAGACACAAGTAAAAGAATTAGAAACTCCCAACAGGAACTGGTCCTTAACAAATGAAAGAGCATTATTAAATGAGTATGTTAAATTATTTAAATACATTAAACAAGACATCAAACCAGGTACTATGAAACACTAGTGGGCCTCTCACATATCTTGTGATAAGATTTACTCTGAAAAATAGCATATATGTGTTATCAATGAGTAAGTCAAAGAGAAAATAGAAAATTGTGATGTAAATGGGATGATGCATCTGAAGAAATGACAGAAATAAAAAGTTCTAAATATTTAATTAAAAGTGGTTTTAAATGGTTACAATAGAAAGAACCAAAAATGAAAGTCAATATTTGAAAGCACAGTGACTTTGATTTCTTTTCAAAAGTGGATAAAGACACTCATCTTCAGAATCAAAAAACACAGAGTCAAGAAGTTAACTTTAAACAAATTACACATGGATACATTATAATAAAACTGCATAACACAATTAAAAAAAACACAAAAGACTCATAGCAATTAAAGAGACAGGAATGTTTACTTATCCAAGAACAAACAGAATGTCATTTAATTTCTCAAAAGGAACAGTAGAAGCCTGAAAAGAAATAGAAGGGAAAAGGAAAGAGAAGGAAGGAAGGAAAGAAAGGAGGACAAAAGTGATGAAGAGATGTAAAGGAAGGCTAGGGAAGAGAAGGCGAGAGGAGGGCTTGGGGTGTGGGAGGGAAGAGAAAAAGAAAAAAAAAGAGAATCAAATAAAGTGAATATCCTGAAGGAAAGTATCTGTTACCCTGTAGTTCTATAGCTATATAATATTGAAGACTCCAAAAATGATTTTAGTCATAGGCCAATTTCCTACTCTCAAAACTTTATTGCAATCCTAAATGTGTGTGGTAGGCGTATTATTATCAATGATTCAACCTCTGTCTGTTATAAAATTATATTGCATTTTCCTCTACTACAGGTGAGATATTCTTCCCTGCCCAGGAACTTTGAGATTACCCATGTGACTAGCTTTGGCCAATGACAAGTGACATAATGCAAGCAGAGGTTTTAAATCTTCTTAAATGTTCTTGTGTGGTTTGGCTTACCTCTTGTGCTCCTGCTAACACCATGAGGAATATAAGCTCCAGGTTTTCTGCTCCTTTAACCTGGGCCCTGTAATCATACATATGGAACATATTTGACCAGAAACACACAGCCAAGCCCATCTCATTCACACTGAAGAAAAGATGCCCGATTGACCCAGGTTTGTAAGTTAGAAAAGTAAATATGGTTGTAAGACATTGAAGTTAATTGGAGAAATTGCTGATTAACACAGTGTGTTTCAGGAAGATGGAAAGGGACCTTGAACACAACAAGGTCTTCATAAGACAATAATATAATGACTTATTTTTGTCATATGAGAAGGAAACAGAAATGCAATTCTATGTAGGCCAAGCCACAATGGCTGGTTTTAAATTAATGGTAATAAAATATTGGATATTACCAAGTTTACATGGAAACCAGCAAGAATACAACATAATATTATGCACACAAGCGAAAATTCCTGTATAGAGGTGCACGTGGGATTATCTTCCTGGTACATCCTTTATTGCTCTCAGAGTCATGGCCAAAGCTCAGTGTCTATGCTGCCTGAATTGAACTGGGATTCGATGAATTAGAGGCACCTAGAAGCACATGCTTACAGCCTTTTATTTGAGGTAGTAGGGTTGGCTTATCAGCATTTAAGGTTTCATGTGATTAGAAGATATTTTTGCTGCTTCACGATTCCATCACACAATTTTTACAAGGCATTTTCTGCTGAATTGCCTGACTAACGTGAAGTTTGAGTACAGCAGGTCTAGTCAGAGTCTACTTCCAAATCACATTCTTAGGATATGAAATTTAACACAGCTAATAATTAGTGAAAAGACATATACTTACATTTGTTCCTCTTGTTTTAATTTATAGTTAAAATTAAGGCTTTATCACTTAGATTTATTGCTTCTTATTTGCCAGTTTTGTCCCCTTTTTTTTTTTAGCTTTATCATAATTGTGTTTTTCTTTCAAATTCTTGTTGATTTAGCTCTCTATTCAGTCTACTGATGATTTTCTCCTTATCCCCAAAGTTATAATTAAACTACATTTCTGTATTAATGGACCAACATTACATTATGACTGTGTACCACTCTCACTCTAAAGCAAGGCATTACGTTCCAGTCCCAATTCCCTGCAAGATGAGAACATAAGAAAACTGTACATGTACTCAAAACCCTGAGGTTAATTGATAAAGTTTAGAGTTGTTTGGTTTTAGTTATAAAATGTTTCATCTCTGTTTCAAATAATCTTATAAAGAAATAAAAATTTCCAAGTCATATTTTTATTACACATTTATATTTCACTATATATAGTCAAATTATAATTGAGTATAGTGATTAGATATCGACTACAAATTAGAATATATTTATTTGTAGCATGAATTTGTGAACCTTTTCTTAGAGTACATTCACCGTATTCTTGTCTTCTGTGTTTCCTCCTCAAGAAAGAATGGCACTTTTTAACCCGTACAGAATATTTTAAAATTTATCTATTTTCTTTAAGCGGTATTCATTTATCATCATTTTGTAGCTTGTATCGCTGCACATGAGAAATGTAATTTTTTCCTGGATTCTTGCTTCTTTGCAAATAATGTGTTCTTTCTGTAAGTAATATTATATAGCTTTTTTTTTAATTCTTGGGGCCCAAAAGTTTCTCTAGGATATATCCCAGTAAATGTCAGTACTGTTTAGATTAAGTAAACCCTTTCCACACTGGTTTGAACCTCAAATTATTTTTCAAGTTAAAAATATTTATAATAGTAAACACTAAAATTTTAATAATTACTTGTGCTCTATATTTCCCTATTTATCTGTCTGAAATTATTATTTACATTATTGGTTTCCTTGATTTATCTATAAGTTTTCATTTGTGAAATTATTTTCTTTTTTTAGACCTCTCTTACAGGCTGTTTTCTCCATGTGATATGCTAGAACTTTAATTTGTCCTCAGCAGTGTATTTTTCGCTCTATCCTCTTTTGTTAAATGTTTATATTTGAGAGTCATATCTTTAGATCTATAAATTAATTTTTGTGTCCTTATTGCATCACTTTGACGTTTCTTTTTTTTTTGTCAAAGTTTTTCTTTTTCACTTTTATTGTTTAAGCTCCATAGATGCCACCTGTCCTAGTTGTACATCTTGATGTTTATTCTTCATGTGACTGAAGCTTCTTAGAAGGAATATATACATACATAACCAAGAGTGTATTTAAAAAATATATATAATGTAATATATATTATATATTATATAAAATTATATATAATACAAATATATAATATATAATAATCTTATAAAGAAATATATATAATTATATATACTTTTAATATGATATAATATATATAATTTT
>CAUYLG010020975.1:0-28229 GCA_963573385.1 Cacajao melanocephalus | reverse complement strand
CCCCGGAGGGAGGGTGTCAATACCTTTTATACCTTTCTCCCCAGTAAGGGTATGTGGAGGGGTGGGTGTGAAAGGATTTAGACATTTAGGGGGTCCCGTAAATCATCTCCCGGGCAGAGAGGAGAGTGACACAACTTTGTCTTTTATAAAATAGTGTTGTTCAGGCTCTAACTTTAGGCCAGCTATAGCACACTACTAGCTTTGCAGATGCTGTGGAGAGGATCATGAAATGCCCAGGCAAAGAAATGAGAGTGTAAACTGTTTAACTAGTTTTTTTTGTTTTATTTTGTTTTTGGCCTCTTTTCTGCCATATAATTATACTTAGAAGCACATGAAAAGAGCAATATATGTAATTAAATCCAAAATGAGTTTTGGATTTTAGATCATTGAACGTGAGTTACGGGTGTGTGTGTGTGTGTGTGTGTGTGTGTGTGTGTGTTTACAAGAAGAATAATGAACATATTCCACACATCAGCCCACAACTACGATGGCAGCAGCTCTGAAGATGCACTGTTGTGGAGGTTGGGCACAGCAGGTGAAGAATACCAACACAGTAAGTCTCTGTTTTGAGAAAGGAAGACCATGTTCAATCTTGATGGACACAGCATTGCAAAACTAAGCATAACTTTTTCTTCCTTTGATCAATAGCAATATTTGACAAAAATCCAAACATACAGAGAGTTGAAAAAAAATTAGGGGTTATGGAATAGTGCCTCAAAGGAAGTATAATTCTGAACTCCAGATGCCATTCAGAAAACATGGGTGAATGTGATATCTAAAGTGTGATATCTAATTTAAAGACTATCGAGATGAGCGTTATAGGAAGGTTCTAGAGCTTAGTATTTCTTGGCACCAAATAAAAAGAAGCCATTTCAAAATTTTTGGAATGATTATGTGGCATTGAATCTCTCTACTGAATCTCAAGAGAGTAAACTTTCTTCTTGTGTTGATGCCAGATTTCTAATGCACTTGAATATTAAACAAAAAGCATCTTGTTTTACAAATTTATTACAAACTATTGCACAGGCTATTAAAAGGCTCATGATGGTTCTACATGTGCTTGGCAAATCGCAGAAATGTGCATACATAGATACTTGCTATGTCACAGCTGAGTCCTCACAGTGGGCAAAACCCTGGAAAGTGGAGAGGGAGGGGCTGCCTTTGCTCATCTGGCCCAAATTCAAAGCCATCCATCTACTGTCTTGATGGTGGTAAGAATTACAACCACTTGTGTCTATACAAGATTTGCCAATACTAACGGCATGAAAAAAAACAGCCAACATTTTACTCTAAGCAAGCAGGACATGACAAATACAATTTTCTGTATAACAAGTAAATGTGGGTTGGATTTGTAGTTTCACACATGAAGAATTTTTATTTTTCAAAGCCCTGAGTTGACCCACTGGCATCTGATCATTTTATATCAGACTTTACAGTGGGTCAAAGAGCTAATCTGTGACTGATAAAACATTAAAAGAAGCCTTGTTTATCCTTCACAAATATGGAAAATAACTAAATGCAGTAACTTTGTACAGAGAGTCACCCAGAGGATCGAAAAGGACACACACGTTCTATGTAAGACACATGAATTAGGTCTTCAAATTGGGGTGTCGGAAGCTGAGTAGACTCTGGAGTTGCTTTTGTTTACCGTCTGGCTCCTTAGACTCAAGGCTGGGAGAAAGTATTTATCTCTGTGCTGTGAGATTTCTCAAGGAGCATTCTCTGGCCCTCAGCTTGTTCCCTTTCATTGGGTGTCCTCTTATCAAAGAATGTTGCTCTGAGAAGGTAAGAAACTCTCAGGTGGTGTCACTAGTTACTGACCAGGTAAGTGTGGGCAAGTCACTCCTCCTGGCCTCATTTCCTTATCCCAAAATGAGAATGGAAGGATGCATGCAGTGGCTCAGGCCTGTAATCCTAGCACTTTGGGAGGCCAAGGTGGGTGGATCACCTGAGGTCAGGAGTTCAATACCAGCCTGGGCAATATGGCAAAACTCCATCGCCACTAAAACTACAAAAATTAGCCAGCCATGGTGGTAGACACCTATAATCCCAACTACTTGGGAGGCTGAGGCAGGAGAATCACTTGAACCCAGGAGGTGGATGTTGCAGTGAGCGGAGATCATGCCACTGACTCCAGCTGGGGCAACAGAGCGAGACTCCATCACAAAAAAAAAAAAAAAGAAAGAAAGAAAGAAAGAAAAGAAAAGAAAGAGGCAGAGGATGAAACCAGTGACTGCCACATAGGATTTTTATGGGGATTAAGTAAAACCATGCTTAGAAAGCACTTGGCAGGATTCTGATATGTAGCACATTTTTTCAGCAAGTCATTGCCTCATCTTTATTATTTATCATCATTGCAGTTGTCTTTTCTTAATTCAGCAACCATTTACTGAAAGCCAGATTTCTATCATATAGCAGGTTAACTTTTACATCCTTAGCATATGTGACACCTGTCTATTTGGTTTCTTCTCTAGTCTTAAAATTAATCCATAGAGTCCTGCAAACCTTCAGAACAGGCAGGATATAACATTTATTAGCACATTATCTTAACATTCATTTCAGCTTTATCCATACCAACATTCATTCCTGGAGATTTGAAACCCCAAATGCATTATCAGTGCCTACAAGTTATGAAGAGCTTAAGACCAGGAGCAATTGAACATGGGAATAGGTTTTTCACTTAGTAATTTCCCACTAAAGTACAATAGAATTAAAGGCATATTATAATAAAAGGGAAAAAAAGGTATTAAAAGCCCAAGTGTTAACCTTGGATTGATAACAGCTGTGAGTATTAATTCATGTTTATTTCTATGCATGTATTATTAACCTAACGCCTTTGAAAGTAGAAAGGCCTTGTCTGCCGTATCCACTTGCTGAAGCTCTATCTGAAATGTGTCTCTATGGAGCCAATTTCCCTCTCTTTTATGTTTTCTGTGGATTCCTGAAAGAGTTAATGTAACTTCTTCAGTAGAGCACAGTTACGAGGATTGGGAAAAATCATCAGAGCTACTCAATCCATCACTCAATTCAAACTATGTTTCACTAATGAGAAAGCTATGTGTCAGGGGAAAAGCCTGAGACAAATACAAATTGAGGCACATTCTGCAAAATACCTGACCAGCATTAACAAGGCCATCAAAACAAGGAAAGTCTGAAAAATTGTCACAACCAAGAATATCCTAAGTAGCCATGATGACTAAGTGTAATGTGGTACCCCGAATGGATCCAAGAACAGAAAAAGAAAGTCAGATTAAAAATGAAGGAATATGAACAAAGTATAAACTTAAGTTAATAATGTTGTATCAATATTCTTTCATTAATTGTGACAAACAAATACCACACTAAAATAAGCTATTAATAATAGGAGAAACTCTATATTGTCTTCATAATTTTTTTATAAATTATTCAGAAATGAAAGGTTTATTTTTTTTAAATCTATGAAATGTTCATGATGAAAATGCCAAAAGCAATTGCAACAAAAGCCAAAATTGACAAATGGTATCTAATTAAACTAAAGAGCTTCTGCACAGCAAAAGAAACTATCATCAGAGTGGCCAGACAACCTACAGAATGGGAGAAAATGTTTGCAATCTATCTTTCTGACAATGGTCTAACATCTAGAGTCTACAGGGAACTTGAACAAATTTACAAGAAAAAACAACTCCATTAAAAAGTGTGCAAGACACTTCTCAAAAGAAGACACTCTTGCAGCCAACAAGCATATGAAAAAAACAACATCACTGGTGATTAGAGAAATGCAAAGCAAAACCATAGTGAGACACCATCTCATGCCAGTCAGAATGGCTACTGAAAAGTCAAGAAACAGCTTCATCCACACATGGACCCAGGGAGAGGAATATCACACACTGGGGCCTGTCGGGGTGGGGGCCTAGGGGAGGGGTAGCAGCAGGTGGAGGGATTGGGGAGGGAAAACACTAGAAGAAATGCCTAATGTAGATGATGGGGGGATGGATGCAGCAAACCACCATGGCATGAGTATACCTGTGTAACAAATCTGCGTGTTCTGCACATGTACCCCAGAAATCAAAGTATAATAATAAAGAAAAAGAAAAGTTAAGAAACAGTAGATACTGGCAAGGTTGAGGAGAAAAAATACTTTTACACTGTTGATGGGAATGTAAATTAGTTCAATCATTGTGGAGGACAGTGTGGTGATTCCTCAAAGATTTACAAGCAGAAATACCATTTGACCCAGCAATCCCAGTACTGGATATATACCCAAAGAAATGTAAAACATTATTTTATACAGATACAAGCATGCATATGTTCATTGCAGCACTATTCACAATAGCAAAGGCATGGAATCAACCCAAATGCCCATCAATGATAGACTGGATAAAGAAAATGTGGTACATATGCACCATGGAATACTATGCAGCCAAAGAAAGGAATGACACCATATCTTTCAAAGGATGGATGGAACTGTTATCTTAAGTTTGCTGAGGATTCATATCCTTTGTTATCCTCAACAAACTCACAGAGGGACAGAAAACCAAACACCTCATGTTCTCACTTATAAGTGAGAGCTGAATAATGAGAACATACGGACACATGGTGGGAAACAACACATGCTGGGGCCTGTGAGGGGCAGGTGAGCAGAGGGAGAGCATCAGGAAGCATAGCTAATGGATGCTGGATTTAATACTTAGGTGACGGGCTGATCTGTGCAGCAAATCACCATGGCATACATTTACCTATGCAACAAACCTGAACATCCTGTACATGTACCCTTGAGCTTAAAATAAACGTTGAAGGAAAAAAACTCTATGAAATGAAATGCGAACAAGTGAATTCGTTACTGAAATTATTAAAGAAAAAAAATATGTTCATGATCATTTTTGAACTAAAGCATATACTATTGCTCTAATGTCAGGGATGCTCAGAGGTTATAGTAACAGCTTTTGCGGTCTGGAATACTGGAAAGGCTGTGAACTTATTTCCAGATTCTCTCTGAATCTCACTGCACTCAGTAGTCAAATGTAGTAATTATAACTACTTCCTAGATCATATGTGAAAATTTAATTCACCACTGCGAACCTCCGTGCGTAGTGTCTGACGCACAGCATGTTCTCGGTTAATATGAATTATCTTTTCATTCTCTTAAGCTTCTTTCCAATATGGGATTAGTCATGCTCTGTTTTTCCTTTCTATCACAAGGGTTTGATCAAAAATTACAAATTATCTTGGCTATGCTATGCATTGATTGCCCCATAGGAGATAAATTCTCAAACGTTGAATACTTATTGATTTTTAATCATCTGTGAACTGTCTGAAAACAAAGCCAGAAACTCTAAAACTACAATCTTAAAAGGCTTAAAGAATCTGGTTGAGGTGTTATTTTTGTTTCTGATTTTGGAGAGATAAAAATCAGGTAGAACTTGAAATAACTGTATGCTCCAAAAAAGACACTATTGTGTAGAAATAAATTAATCTACCTGCATTGATCATTTCTCTGAAGTAGGAAAAAAGATAGAGAATGGAAAGAAACACGTCTATTCTGGTAATCTATAGCTCTTCCTTGAGGGATGTAGATGATTCAAATGGAATTTTGCTTACTCATTTAAGCAATTAACATTTTAAAATTTTTTTATTTTTAAAAATTTATTTATTATACTTTAAGTTCTGGGATACATGTGCAGATCTTGCAGGTTTGTTACATAGGTATACACGTGCCATAGTGGTGGTTTGCTGCATCTACCACCTTGTCATCTACATTAGGTATTTCTCCTAATGCTATCCCTCCCCAACCCCCCACCCCCTGCTATTCCTCCCCTAGTCCCCCACCACCCAGGCCTCAGTGTGTGATGTTCCCCTCCCTGTGACCATGTGTTCTTATTGTTCAACACCCACTTATGAGTGAGAACATGCTGTGTTTGGTTTTCTGTTCTTGTGTCAGTTTGCTGAAAATGATGGTTTCCATTTTCATACATGTCTCTGCAAAGGACATCAACTCATCCTTTTTTATGACTGCATAATATTCCTTGGTGTATATGTGCCACATTTTCTTTATCCAGTCTATCATTGATGGGCATTTGGGTTGGTTCCAGGTCTTTGCTATTGTAAACAGTGCAGCAATAAACATACGTGTGCATGCGTCTTTATAATAGAATGATTTATAATCCTTTGGGTATATAGCCAGTAATAAGATTGCTGGGTCAAATGGAATTTCTATTTCTAGATTCTTGAGGAATTGCCACACTGTCTTCCACAATGGTTGAATTAATTTGCACTCCCTCCAACAGTGTAAAAGTATTCCTATTTCTCCACATCCTCTCCAGCATCTGTGGTCTCCTGATTTTTAGTGATCACCAGTCTGACTGGTGTGAGGCGGTATCTGAATGTGGTTTTGATTTGCATTTCTCTAATGACCAATGATGATGAGCTTTTTGTCATATGTTTGTTGGCTGCATAAATGTCTTCTTTTGAAAAATGTCTGTTCATATCCTTTGCCCACTTTTTGATGGGGTTTTTTTTTCTTGTAAATTTGTTTAAGTTCTCCGTAGATTCTGGATATTAGCCCTTTGTCAGATGGGTAGATTGCAAAAATATTTTCTCATTCTGTTGGTTGTCTGTTCACTCTATGGATAGTTCATTTTGCTGTGCAGAAGCTCTGGAGTTTAATTAGATCCCATTTGTCAAAGTTGGCTTTTGTTGCCATTGCTTTTGGTGTTTTAGTCATGAAGTCCTTGCCCATGCCTATGTCCTGAATGTCCTGAATGGTATTGGTTAGGTTTTCTTCTAGGATTTTTATGGTGTTAGGCCTCATGTTTAAATCTTTAATCCACCTAGAGTTAATTTTTGTATAAGGTGTAAGGAAAGAATGCAGTTTTTTAAACTTTTATTTTAGGTTCAGAGGTACATATGCAAACTTGTTATATGGGTAAATTGCATGTCATGGGGGTTTGGTGTACGGGTTATTTTGTCACCCAGGTAATAAGCATAGTACTTGATAGTTCGTATTTTGATCCATACCTTCCTCCCACCCTCCATCCTCAAGTAGGCCCTGGTGTCTGTTTTTTCTTTCTTTGTGTCCATGTGTACTCAATGTTTAGGTTTCCTGTTCCTATGTTATTTCATTAAACAACTAATATCCATGAACCCACTAGATGTGAAGTTCTTTGCCTAATGCCAGAGAGAGAGGCAAAGGTGATCTCAGCTATAGAGCTGCTCACAAGGTGGTTTAATAGATTCTACATAGTAAGACTTGATCCTCGGCCAAGGTTGGGGATCAGGGAAGTGCTTGACAGTTCACGGTTCTGCAGGATTTTAAAGGCTGTCTGAAAGAAAATGGACACATAAGGAGGATGAGGGTTTAACCCCAAAGCCCATTTCCCTAATTCCCCCAACTGCAGAATGATGCTGGCAGAGGTATAGAATGTAAAGGTATAGAATGTAAAGATGGCAGATGAGGCCCAAGAGCAGGCAGTGGCCAGGGATTCAGTTCAGAATCTCTCAGCTTGGCAGTTAGGAGGAGCCATATGCCCAAGATTCCAGGGTAGACAGAACTCTGTGATTGAAGGGTAGGGGATGAACTGAAGTGGGCTGATTGGAAGCAGAGTGTGAAGACTCTTGATAAATCTCAGGCAATAAGTGATGACAAATTAAATAACATAGTGACCAAAAGAATAAAACTCAAGCCTGTGTTGGCATTGGTGACTTGGTGACCAACTGAATATGGAACCAATTTATCCATATTGAATGAATTAATTCATATTGAATAATATGGATGACTCATATTGGATAATAATCTTTCTCAAGTAATTTGCATTTCATCAATAATATTAACATATTTCTGACATTTTATTAATGTTTCATGGATTAGAAAGTATGTGTACATATGTGACCTCATTCATTTTAAGACAGCATTTTGAGTTAGGATATCTCCCAGGTTTCTGACTCAGGTCACTGAGACAATTAAAGTGAAATTATCAACATAGGAAATGGAACAGGTGTGTATGGGAGGATGATGATAAGAGCTTCAAATAGGAAAATGCTGAGCTTGAAAAATTTGTGAGATGTCAGATACAGCTGAACATAAGGCCAAAAAGAAAGCAGTAACTCTCAAGAAGAAGGAGACAGTGATGGTGATAAACCCATTTGAATTAGGGGGAAGAGAACCATAAAAGGTGCTGATAGTGAAAAACTTATTCATTGTGATTTCTTTCTTAAATAAAAGGAAGTTAAATGAATTTCAACAAAATATTGGCTATAAGAATGTAGATCAAGAAAACATCGTTTAAGAAATGATTGAGAAAGAGAGGAATCTGGGACCACTAGCAGAGAGGCAGTACTTAAGTATAGGTAGGAATCTGTTTGCTCGTGGGAAGTACAGTAGGTTCATGGAAAAATAATTACTCTGTTTCTTTGGCCTGTTTTGCCATGCATTTAAAAACCGTATAGGGCTGGTTTTTGAGAATTTGCTTCAAATCAAACAGTAAAGCTACGATGCAGAAAGCAGACTGAAAATGTTCTGGCCAGGCACGGTGCCTCACGCCTGTCATCCCAGCACGTTGGAAGGCTGAGGCGGATGGATCACCTGAGATCAGGAGTTCGAGACCAGCCTGACCAACATGGTGAAACCCCATCTCTACTAAAAATACAAAAGAAAGCTGGACATGGTGGCACATGCTTGTAATCCCAGCTACTTGGGAGGCTGAGGCAGGAGAATCACTTGAACCCGGGAGGCAGAGGTTGCAGTGAGCAGAGACCATGCCACTGCACTCAGGACTGGGAGACAAGAGCAAAACTCCGTCTCAAAAAAAATATTTTGAGATGTCAAGATTTATCCTCTTCATCCTCAATGATCCTCTCCCTGCAAACTGCCATGCATTGTCCACTGACGATGGGCAGCAAGAAACAAGATGTGTAGGACTTTCCATCTGAAGGCCTCTACCATGCAGGAGAGTTGGGATTGGATTTCTACGATGAATCAACATTGATTACAAGCAGAAGTAACACTCCACACAATTCATGTTCAATGAAAACAAAACTGGCCGGGAGTGGGGGCTCACGCCTGTAGTCTCAGCACTTTGGGAGACCGAGGCAGGTGGATCACAAGGTCAAGAGATCGAGACCATCCTGGCCAACATGGTGAAACCCCTGTCTCTACTTAAATACAAAAATTAGCTGGGCATGGTGGCGCATACCTGTAGTCCCAGCTACTTGGGAGGCTGAGGCAGGAGAATTGCTTGAACCCAGGAGGCGGAGGTTGCAGTGAGCCGAGATGATGCCACTGCACTCCAGCCTGGAGCCTGGCGACAGAGCGAGACTCTGTCTCAAAAAAAAAAAGAAAGAAAGAAAGAAAGAAAACAAAACGAACAACATAGCAATAAAACGGAATATTGTGTTTGTTCAACTATTAGAAAACTTTATAAAGGTGTTATGGAAAAAAGCCACACGGTGAGGTCTAGCTGCAAGGAAGATTGGGGAATGCCGTCTTTCCTCCAAAAGGTCATGCACCCCGGTAAAAATGGAGGGATTTATCACCAGGAAGGAATGGGGAGAATGTGTATTAGGAACATGATCATTGTCTAACATACCATGCTCTTTAAGGTTAGGATGATCAGATTTGAGAAAGTGTTGACAGACAGACAGACGGACACAGACAGATAGACACACATCCACATGTTATATTCCATCCAAATATTACATATTCAGCCTCTGTGATGTATCAGGCACTTTTGTAGGCAATAAGGAAGCAGCAGTGAACAAAACAGAAAGGAAAACAACTTTGTCCTCATATAACTTGAATACTAATGAGAGACTGCTCTATTTTTATCCTCAGGATTAGGCCAACATTTATTCACGACTGAGACAAGGGGTGCATTAACCTTGTGTTTCTATGATTGAACAAAGAAGAGGATGCAGTTTTCCTACGGTTGACAATCCCAGGACCAGTCAGAATATCTTGAATCTAACACACAACCTCATCGGAGGAGAATAATACCTTCCCAAAACAATGTAAAGGTGACCCTCTCCAATATGGAATGCCTTCAAATCCTGCATCTGTTGAACTTTTAGCCACTAAACAAAGAGGTAGCAGGGTTCAGAAACTCCCTTGTGTTCTCTGCCATGCTACTAGATGGTGTGTACCATTATGGAGTTCTTTGGTCTGGTGTGCCACGAAATTATTTAGGGCAAGAATGGATTTCTTTGGGCTCCCCATGTAACACAGGCACATCAGGTGCTGCTTAACTCACAATGGGTAGAATGGCGCGTAATTTTGAATTACTCCGGAAAGAAGAGGGAGGGGTCAAGCTTTAGTATAATATCAGGAGTCCATCTATCCCTGTTGTGTCTGTCGCTAATTACAGGTCCATGAACTACCTATTCATTCTTCAGTCTAAGAACTGATGAGAGTAATGTGGAATAATAGAAACTTTAGTTTGCTATGTTTTTGTGAGCCAGTTACATAAGTTATTTGAAATGCGATTATCTATAATTTTAACAAGAAAAAATAATAATTCTTATCTCAAAATGCTTTCTTGAAAATGAATAAGGTCACATAGATACACACACTTTCTAATCTGTGAGACATTAATAAAATGTCAGAAATATATCAACATTATTGATGAAATGCAAATGTCTTGAGAAAGATTATGAAATAGACTAAGATTTTATCATTAATGTTTGCCATAATTTATCTTTTAGAAAAGATAATCATTCAAAGGTTTTTTGTTTCCAGTAGGTGTTTAGATAAGCTTAGTTGACCTTTTCCCAAATCTTGACAATTAGTGATGAAACGAGATATGCCCTGTGAGGAGAACACAGGGTGTACTTTACAGCCTTAATAAGACAAATAGGAAAGCCAATACCGGGTAGATTGCTGTGAAGGCAATTAAACTTTGAAGAGGGTGACAGTCCAACCTTCGACCAAGCAAACAGCAATCTCTCTACCAAGTGGTGCTTTGATTTGCCACGGGTCCTTTTATTTTCACCAGTGAAAGAGCTCAAGTTGTTTTTGCTGGATAAATTTCCTATTTCTCCAGAATAAAGTTTATTTTTGAGTTAGATATCGCAATGTCATCAGGTTGGGCTCATCTTTTACATTTGTGGAGTGTTCTGGTGGCTATCATGACTAAGCTAGAAATTTTCTTGGGACATGTGTTGTATTTTTATAGATACAGTGGGCTCTTACCCCCACATGAAGGGTAGGCTGGAGAAAGGGGATGGTGGATGGCAGCAGATAGAAAATCCCGAAAAGAATGGCTGGGAGAAAATAATAAAGACCTAGCAATGCAGAAGTTCTTCAAAGCCAGAGATATGATGATTCTGACCTGCTTTTAGAAGGAACAGTGTTGGCCATTGTTGGTTGCTTCCTTTGATGTTTTCTTTTAAAAGGGTGACAGCATTTCCTTAGAAGGCCAGCCCAAAGTTCTGTTGATCTTAACATATTATGCTGATATTTTTTTCTTAAAGAAAAATTAAAAATTGGGTTAGGCAAAATGACAAGGCAAGAAAATGTTTTCCTGGTTACCGTATCACCGAGAGATCAGAGGCCTAGAAAACTCATGAATAATTTTTGGAAGATGGAAGGGTTGTTTGTCAAGAGAGAATGAATTCAGAAATATCTGCCTTGAAAAGATCCCAGATAGGTCAATATGAGCTACTAAATAGCCTTGATTCCAGAACCCCAGGAAAAACACACCTCAGGGAGACAAACAAGGCTGTGAAAGAGAGGAGTCAGGCCCTGGGACATCCTGCAGGTGCCAGGCATTCATCTGAGAGTGATGGTGAGGACCCCAAGCCCAGGGTGAGGACTCCTCCGAGGATGCCTCTGTTGGCACTCGAGCCCTCTGGAGGACCCTGGGGGCTTCAGGACCAGTGAGCTCCCTGGTATTAAGTGACCCTCCCATGGAGGTGCTACAGAAACAGCCCCTCAGCCTTCCTTTAATTGGAGTCCCACTTCTCAGCACTCCAGAGACATCCTCAGTAGAAATGGAAAAGCTTTTGGTCCAAGAGCACAACTCGAGGGAGCTAAGTATTCCCCACTACACAATCAGATTTCCGCATTTGGCGGAGATGATGCTGCCTTTTCTTTAGATTATAATCTTCTGAAGTCTAAAGAGCTCATTGTGCAGGATGCATTATTATAAAGAAAGGAAATGCTGCCCAGAGAGAAATCCATTTAAAAGGAATTATCCTCTCTATGAAATGTGCCAGAAGAAGGCGGTGGGAAGTGGGCAGACAGGAGATTAGAGGGACTTGAACATTAACTTAGCTCTCTAGATGTAATACTTTTTAAATGCCTTTAATGCCACTTACAAAGGGAAACACACAATGGTCCTGGGCTTGCCTTTTAAGATTTTGTCCTTAGGATGCCAGGCGTCTCCTGACTCTTACGACCCCTGCAGCATATCACCGTAGCCCCTCTGTTGTCGTCCTCCAATGTGTTGCTATGCTTTGTTTTACATTTCACACCAAATATCCCAATGAAACTGTGATCACAGAGCCACCATTTCCTGTCTCAGGAATAGCTAGTGATAGAGTTCTGCCCACCCAAGAGTTATCACACACCATGAGGCAAGCCATTTTCTCTGAATCATCTATGATCAAGTTAAACTAGTTAATAAGATAGAGAAAGCATATATTCAAATAGTTTTTTAAATGTACTCAGCATGATTTTTATGAAGTGAATCCAAATCTCAAAATTCAAAATTATAAGTAGATTCAAATTAATGTTTTCCCACTAAATACTACTATCAATATTTTCTTTTTTCATTTTTTTACAGACAGGGTCTTGATCTGTCACCCAGGCTGAAGTGCAGTGGCTCAATCATTGCTCACTGCAGCCTCAAACTTATGGACCCAGCTGATCCTTCTGCTTCAGGCCCCCTAAGTAGTTGAGATTACAGACTTGTGCCAGCATGCCCAGCTATTTTCTTTTTTCTTTTTTGTACAGAGAGGGTCTTGCTCTATTACATAGGCTGCTATCAAACCCCTGGCCTCAAGTGATGCTCCTGCCTCAGCCTTCGAAAGTGCTGGCATTACAAGTGTAAGCCACTGTGCCTGGCCGACTATGCATACTATAAAACAAGTTTTGTACTTTAGTGATTCATATTTCAAAGAAAGGGGCATATTTCAACGTGGAGAAGTAAGACAGAGAGGAAGGTGGCATGACATCACTGTGGAGTTGTGGTCTTACAAGGGACCTTGAGTTTTTAATATGTCTCTGTGTGACTTTTTATTGTTTTATCATGTTAAACATGCACAGAGGCATACTAAGTAATTATAATCCTCCAGTTATAAGTTGTCAAGGAGCACAGAGACTCGGTGACTCAGAAGGGAAGACAGAAGCCTGGGGAAGTGCGCTTCAGATGCTTGGAGGGCAAGGCTCACTCATCCTTAGCTTGTCTTCCACTTGCTGTGCTAATGAACTGTGATCAGTATTGACCCTAAGTATTGAGTTTTCCATCCCCTGTTTTCATCAAGCATCCATTGGAAAATAATTGCTGCAGGCACCTGCCACAGAACAACTCATGTCACTCACTCATATCCGGTGGACGTTTTTCCTTTCCCAGTCAGCACAACAAGAGGACTTGTTACCTCTGTCTTTTCTGACCCTAACATTTTACTTATATCTTAGCAAGATGTAGATTAGTATTACAAGTAAACAATATGAAATAATTTTGTTGCTACAAATTCCAGGATCTTAACACACATTCTTGTAATTGTCTCTCTATGTGTTCCTCCTCTATAGTGGTTACTAATACCAGAGGGGTAAGTCAGGCAAACAGAAGTAAATAACCAAATATTTTACCTTACTAGGCCAACATCTTCCTCTTCAGGCATAGATACTGATAGAGAACAGTTGTGCAGTGACACATGATTACCTCCTATTCTGTTTTCTAGTGACTTGACTCTTCAAATCTATGGGACATATGAAGGAAATAAAAGAAAATGATGTTCACTTCATTTCCTAGTTGCTTTAGATCCACATAATCATGGTGCAACAACAAGAAAATGGGTAACAGCATGAATATAATTTTTGATCTTCTAATAGGATAATTTTATTCACCAAATTATGTAATGCCATAAGAAAGACAAAAATTTAGACTGGATGTCAGGAAATGTTTCTTGATAATAAGAAATATTTGATTAATAGAAAGGCTCTCAGGAGAATGGATAGGAAGAAGTTCGGCCACTCTGGACATTTCAAATTAGATCTAAGCCAGGAAAATGGAAGCTGGGCTTTGTTTGCATCTCTTGGGCTTTCCTTATCCAGACCATCCAGTATATGAGTGAGAATATTCTATGTTAATCTGGACAACACTGTACAGTAAGCAGACTGTTGATGGCAATATTCTTCTAATACTAACTGCACTCTCCAATTTCTGAACGAAGGCTATCTTTGCAACACAATTCAAAGAATGGTTTCATTGAATCTAGAAAAATGAAAGGATTTACCATATGCTGTGGCTTAAGGCCGGGCCTTTTCTTACATCCTTTACATATGTCCATCATGGCTTTGAAGGTGACCTGTGTGGCAAGATTTTTTCTTTCCCATAAGGACTTTTAGTCAGCTTCTGAAAGTGTACAAGTAATCTCTTTCAGGATTTAAAAGCTGTCACTTACTGAACATGTAGATGCGAAACTGTTTTGCTCTTATGCATTGAGGTGCAGCTCTTTACATAGAAAAGATCATGGGATTGCAGCACCCACTCTCTAAGATATGTAGCAGGCCTATTTGTTCCACTTTCCACTTTAATCCTTATGTGAGTTATTGAATATATTCTTACGTTTAAAGATTTAAACATTGCAGAAGTGCAAAATAAAAAGTTAAAGTGTTTTCTCTCACACATTTACCATCCACACTTCAGACAGGTATGTATCATTTCAGAAGCTATTTTTTAATAACTTACACACACACTTACGTACACATTTGTAACGTAAATAGAATCATTCTCTTTTTATTGTTCTATATCTTCCTGTTTTCCATTAACAGTATATATTTGAGATTTTTTCCAGACTAAAACACATGGATCTATGTCATTCTTTAAAAATACTACACAGTCTTCAAAATATTGGCATTATCTAGTCATTTCTTAAATTAACAGATATTATTTCTAATGTTTCACTTCTACAAACAATGCTGTGATGAATATTCTTGTCTCTGTATTTTATGCATGAGTATGAACATTTTATAACACTACATAGCATTTCCTATATGCTAGGCATTGTTCTTTGCCTTTTGCGAATAGTATCTTATTTATTCCTTACAACATCCTTATGAAACAGATACTGCTATTATCCCTAGGTGAGTAAACTGAGGCAGGAAGAGGCTAATTTTACCTGCCTGCAATGGTAGCTGGGATGTAAACCCCAACATATTAGCACAGAATCTCGGCTTCCCAGGTTCTACTGTATCTCTGTTATAGCAATATTGTTTAGTATTTTTTGCTTCTACAATTGGGACATCTGTTTCCACTATACATTCTAATTGGTATTACTAGTTTATTTGAAAACTATTTATTTTCACATATCAATATTTTAGTGAACATTTGTATTAAACATACTCATATCATTTAATTATTTTGATTGATTGCTATGATTTGTTTCAAAAAGGTTCATTAAGATATATATTACATACCATACAATTTGCCTGTTTTAAGTGCACAGTTGATAACTTTTAGTAAATTTACCAAGGTGTCCAACTCGTACTATTAACCAGTTTTAGAACATTTTTATCACTCTGATAAGATCTCTCTTTCCTTTTTATAGTGAATTCATCTCTCTCTTCAGCCCTAAGCAACCCCCACTGTACATTATATCTCTATAGATTTGCCTTTTCTGGACATTTCATTTAAATGTAATCATGTAATATGTAGCCTTTATATCTGGTTTCCTTTATTTGGCATGTTTTTGACATTCATTCATGTTATAGAATGTTTAAGTATTTTGTCGCCTTTTATTACTGAATGTTATTCCATTGCATGGATAAATGACATTTTGTTTATTCATTCACTAGTTGATGAACTTGTGGGTTTTTTTACATTTTGCTTATTAATGAGCATTAAGATAATACTTCAATTTGAGTTCACGTGAATGCATTTCTGAACTGATCTATCGATTATTTAGTAGTAGACATATGTTTTCAGTATTCTTGGGTAACTAACTAGAAAAAATGTACTGGATGATAGGTAAGTTATGGTCAACTTCTTAAGACACAACTAAACTGCCTTCCAAAAAGCTGTGTTTACACTTCCACTAGCAATGCCTAAGGGTTTGACTGCATTAATGTCCTAGATAAATAATTTATTTTCTTTTTATAGACCAGAAAAATCAAGGTTTAAAGAAGTTACTTTTTTTTTTTTGGTCGCATTTGGTAAGTGGTAGTGTTAAGAATCAAAGCTGGGTCTTTCTGATTCCAAGTTTCACACTCTTAACTATGGTAAAATTATTGCCTTCAAGATAATTTTCAACAACTCTCTTGAGAGCAAATTCAGTGTTTCTAATTATCTGTTTTTCAAAAAAAAATTAAGTCATATATGTCTAAAATTGTTAGCAGCCTACTTTTACTTAGTGGAAGGAAGATGAGACATAAGAAGGAAAGGGAAAATGAGGAATGACATTGGTGGAAAGAACCTATGTAAGGAAGACAGGTCAGACACCTCCTCTCCCAAGCAGCTCCGTCTCTGTTCCTGCTGATTTCTCTGTCCGAATCATCGCAGCCCCACTTCCCTCGTTTCATTTAGGTGCTCATACTTGTCCTTCAAGATTTAACCTTTGCACAAGAGGATGGCAGGCTAATGGATCACCCATTCATTGTTGATGTGAGGAAGTTTGCACTGAGTGATGTTATATAACCTAAAATCCAGAGACAATATCCTGTCTTTACCTGTAACATTTCTCCAGAACAACTGCCCTTCAGTGGCCCCTGGCTTAATGCTGTCCTTCTCAGCATGGCAACATGTCCTGGCCACACGGAGCGCAGAGAATGCTCTAGCCCACTCTCTGGATGAAGTGATTAGTACAGCTGTGTGTATTCCAGAAATGTATACACATGGTTGATTCTTAGGTGACATAGCACAGATTTTTTTTACTATAGACAGTGATTTACAAAGTTTGCAAAATAAATGGTGGGGGAGAGGGAATGGTGAAACTGTTCCTTCCAGGGCTGAAACTGTTGAAACTGATGGTGAAACTGTTCCTTCCTCTGCTGCTAAGTCTTACCTAACGTAGTTGGACTCTTAGACAAAAAGCAGAGATTTCTACTTATCTCATAAGTAGGCTTTACTTTATTTCAACATTCCCAATATTTTCCCTCTTTATCCCCCTTTAGAAGCTACTGAATAGCTGGTAGATCAATTTAGAAATGTATTCATATGAACTTAAATTGAGTATTATCTTATACATTAAATTGAATCATATGAAATCCCCACTATACAGGGCAAAAACAGGCAAATAACTGCAATTTCACATGGTTCAACCAAATAACTGAACTCATCTCAACTCGTAGGTGATTCTATCATACTCATAACACAGTATTATCTCAAGGCTGTAACACGCTGTGCTGACTTGGATAATAGAATAGCTATGTTGAGAACTATAACAAAACTTTTTTCCAAAGAGCCAAAGCATTGGGTCCCTCTCATTATTCTAGGCATTGATTTATTAAATCTATGAGTTAAACACCAGCTTCACACAGGGTCCTCACAAGACTTGCTTCATTCTAAACAGTTTTAGAAGAATCTATATGTTCAAATACAAAGAATGGACAAATAAATGATTTTCTAGCAGTAACAAGGATCATTTACTTAAACTCTGTCAGCTGAACAAATAATTTTCAGCATGTTTATTAAAAATATAGATTGGTTTTCTCTGTATCCCTTGAAATTTTAGCAAAAATGCCAACGATATGCTCAAGAAAAATACATGTCTGGCTCAAGGGAGCTAAAAGGAGACAGAATGCTTTTGAATACACCCTCTTCCCCATCTCTGTCCCTTAGGGGTTTAAAAAGAAAGCAAATAATGTTAAATAAACCAAATGAACAGCCAGGAAGAAACCAGAGAAGGCTGTTGGGGATACATTTTACATTTTGCTGACAGTTTCCAAATTCCACTGGTGAAAGAATCTGCGGTTGTTGGAAGGCAGCTTCCATGAGCTGTTTCTGGCATTACTTGAACAACTTGATCTTTGGCTTGTCCAACAAGTAGCTCGTGCCCAACATTCCTTGGTGAAATTTTAGGAAATATATATATATATATATATATATATATATATATATATATACATACATATATATATATTTTTTTTAGTCACCTATTTGTTATTCGTATTTTGGATACTAAATATGTTTGGTTTTAAAACTCTCACTTTGTTTTCAAACATTTATTTGTGTTTCTCACTAAAAAATGTCCAGAAAATAAAACAAAAAACTTTCATTAGAAAAGAATCCCCAAACAAAAGATTTTGGCATAACTCTATAATCATAGCAAGTTAATTCTTTTTATGGGTTTTAGGTGGATGAAAATATTTATGATAATGGAAATTTTTTTGAAGAAAAAATTTTGAACGTGAACCCATAATAAGTAATTTAAATTTTCAAGAGATATTAGAATTCCATTAACTTCTCTGTAAAATGTTGAATTAACTTATGGTAATAAATAAAATTCGAAGTTTTGAAACATTTTGGATATTTAGTGTATACAAGTTTTATAGGTAGACATACTGAAGCAGTGTCTGTGGTTCTATTATCCTATGGTCAAAATTTTGTGGATAAGTTTTAAATGCTGTAAGAAGCTCTATGAGTATCTTTTGGAAAGCACCCATGCCTCTCCTTCATAAAAGACAATTCATTGGCATAGAAATAGAGCTAAAATCACAGTTTGGGAGAGAATGTCATGTAAGGGGATTAGAAGAAATGTGAGCTTTTAAAAAGCCTTCCAGAGGAAAACCAGAAATTGAGTGTTGTGGAATCTGGAAAATGACGATGTGACTCGTATATAGCCTAGAGCTGTATCAGCTTCCCTTCTAAAGATTACAATCTTACTCTCCAAAGCTTCAAGAAGGCCAAAATGTATCAGTGAATTTATTGCCATTACTGCTGTCAGCAGTAAACAATCCCCTTGAATAAGAGCACACAATTAAATTGAATAATTTTCTCCTTGAGTAAAGTAATTTTTTCAATGGGGTATACACACATACACATATATATGTAAACTATACATATAAACATATTGTTTATGTATATATATAAACATATTAATGGTTTAAAACTGGATATTCCCCCTTGGGGGTGTTAGAAGTAGTCGCTAATTTCCTGGTTTGATAGTCTTAGCTAAGATGCAAGATACATATCAAATTGTGCAAGGAGCTTCTGTCCCCTTAAAGAAGAATCCTATTTTAACTATGCGTATTTTGTATGTGAATATCCTATAATCCATACATAGCTCTTAAGATGCAGTGAGTTTAGGAAACAGCCACTCTCTGGAACAGAGATTGCAAGAAACAATGTTGAAAGTGTGAGCCTGGTTATCTGCAGAGCAAACTGTTCTAAGAAATTATTTCTATGTAGAAGTGAAATCTGGATCAGTAGCCCAAGGGAATGTTCTCAGGAAATGCAGCTGGCCTGTAATGGTGCCGTCTTCTGGTACCATAAGCCAGTTCTCAATAGATGATGTCTCTGCCAACATCAAGAAAAATGTCTAAGTGTGTGGCCTTCAAAATTCCTTTTGAGTTTATGTTTAAGTGCCCCCCTTCACACACACACATGCACTTTTCAAACAACGTGGCCCATGTAAAAAGTGGGGAGCTCTGGTTGAAGTGAGCAAGTATGTGGGTGATGGGGCTTGGAGAGCAGAAGGGCACTGACCCCACCTAAGCTACCTCCAGAGGCCTTGGTACTACTAAAACATCTTGAAATCCACTCCCTGGGCAATTGGCCCAAGGAGGCAGGTATCTTTCATTGGATGTCTTAGAAGGATTTTTTTTTTTTCAGATTGAGTTTTGTTCTCGTTGCTTAGGCTGGAGTGCAATGGTGCCATCTCAACTCACTGATACCTCTGCCTCCTGGGTTCAAGTGATTTTTCTGCCTCAGCCTCCCAAGTAGCTGGGATTACAGATGCCTGCCACCAAGCCCAGTTATTTTTTGGTATTTTTAGTAGAGACAGGATTTCACTATGTTGGTCAGGCTGATCTCGAACTACTGACCTTGGGCAATCCACCCACTTCAGCCTCCCAAAGCGCTAGGATTACAGGCATGAGCCACTGCGCCCAGCCCAGAAGGATTTGATCCATCACAATGTGAGTTTGTCTTTAAGATTCTCTAATTACTCACTTGCCTCATTCTTCAATTCACCAAACATTGTCAGCTTGATTTTCTTAGGGAGATCTATACTTGAGAGAGAATGCACAGAACTTTTGATAACAATAGTTTGGTCAGTATTTCTTTTTTCTCTTTCTTTCTTTTTTTTTTTTAAATTTGAGATGGAGTCTTGTTCTGTCACCCAGGCTTGAGTGCAATGGTGCCATCTCCGCTCACTGCAACCTCCACCTCCCAGGATTCTCCTGCTGCAGCCTCTTGAGTAGCTGGAATTACAGACTTGTGCTACCACACCTGACTAATTTTTAGTAGAGACAGGTTTCACCGTGTTGGCCAGGCTGGTCTCGAACTCCTGACCTCAAGTGATCCAGATCCTCAAGTAAGGTGGATCCTGCCTCAGCCTCCCAAAGTGTTGGAATTAGTGACATGAGCCACTGTGTTTGGCCTGGTCAATATTTCTAATAAGTTAGCAGATGGGTGTTTTATTTGTCAGGTGGAATCTTTGAATACTGTGAAACAAATGTCTTATGTTTGACCAAACCTTATATAAATTTAAATAAAGTTTTTGAACTTGTAAATCTGAAATCCAATCCCTAGACAAAGAGTAACAAACTTACATTCATTCCTACAGGAGCAGGCAGTTGAGTGAGTGAATAGTGGGCAGGTTGGTACCTATTGCAAACTGAAATGAAAGGGAAAAATGGTTTGCTTTGAGTCAGTGGTGACCCTCTGGGGATTTGAGACCTCCTGTGGTCAGATCCTCTGATTTCCAAAAGGAGATAAATACCCAAGTTGTTATATGAATACTCCTAATATTTAAATATTAGTACAAACATTCTATAATCATCAGTTGGGGTGAAGAAAAACTACTTAGAAGCCTGTGGATAAAAAGGAGGTGATTCTGCACCAGCCTTGTTCTAAAAGGAAGCAGTCCTGTTTAAAGTTCAGGAAGCTTCTTGGCTGGCCAACATTGTGTGTCTAATCTGAAAATGACCAACAAGTCTCATGTGTTCAGAGGAAATTGTACAGTTAGTTTCCCATCTTTAATCCTAAATAAGTTCCCAACAGGTATCAAAATAAATACGAACAAATACAAATAATACGTTCTGTACACATGTATAATTTTATAATTATATATTCATACTTTGCACAACTGGAGAGTATTTTGATCTTAAGGAATCTAAATCATTCTTCCTGTTTTGTTGTTTTGAGTTAGAAATGTTAAGACACAATGATTTGCCATGGCTGTTCCAACCATAAAGTCTCTCCTGCGTGCTGTGAGATCTAACACTTCTAGACAATCTGCAAGGTCATCTTTCTCTGTCACAACACACAAAATGACACATGAATTCAACTCTTTTAATAAATGGGATGGATGTTTTCAAAAGCAGAGTTCACGGCGATGCCTTTGTCATGATCTCAGTACCTCATTGTGTCTCAGTGCGCATAGAGCTTTTCACTGATCCTATCAATTAACCTCTCCATGGGTGTGTGTTCTTGCTGATCTCTTTGATCTGAAATAATAGCCATGTCTTTACAAATTGTCTAGATCAACCATTGCCTCATCTGTGTTTTCTGCCTCACGTGATGCCCACATATTGTCTTCTTTTACGTTATGTGAAATAAAACTATAAAGAAATAAAATCAGTTTTATTTGCTAAAAATCTCAAAATGAGGCAGAATGGGTGAAATCTTACTTAACTCTTCATTCAGTGATGAATCTTAGAGGCATTGCCTCATTTCACCTTTCCAATGATGAAAGTTAGCTCATAAGATGGTGTTTATAAGCCCGGGCAGATATGTTGGGAGAAATAAGTCAAATTCAAGAGCTTTCACCCCAGTCTCCTGGTCTATATGGGGTGCAGAGCGGAGGCAGGGATGAGAAAGGATGGTCCATAACCTCTCTGCTTCAATTTATTTCTATACATCGTAATTGAGCAAATAAACTACAGAGTATATTTTAGACTATATTTCTCTCTTCATTACCTCCTTATCAATGCCTTCTTTTGTTCTTAAGCATCCAATGTGTTGAGGTTCTTTCAATCCTTGTTATAATATGAAGAATCTGGAAAAAATTTATAAGGAAATATTAGTAATATAGTGGGATAATTCTCACCAAACTTGAATTTTAAGAGTAGGAAATGGGGAATTATATAATTTAGTAGAATTACCACCTAACAGTTATATCTGTGCCACAGTGGTTCTTAAATGAAGTAGAAAGAGAGAGAACAAGCGCGAGTGAGAGAGTGAAAGTATGGTCTTAGGAGTAGTTTTTATCTTGTCGAAAGTCAGCTCATGGGCCAGGCACTGTGATGCCTGTAATCCCAGCATTTTACCAGGCCAAGGTGGGAGGATTGCTTGAGCCCAGGAGTTCAAGACTGTGGTGTGCTCTGAGCATGTCACTGCACTCCAGCCTCGGGGACAGAGTGGGACTCTGTCTCAAAAAGAAATCGGACCATTAATATAATGACTTTCTTAAAAATCCACAGCAAAAAAGACAAGTCATATGACTCTTGAGCAAATTTTATCAAGTCAGTAAAGCAGCATTTCTGCTAAACTGAGTGCTAACTGACAAGGACCATGACAGTTAAAGACCCAACATTAGGGAGGACTGGCAAGACGGCCTAATGGGAACAGCTCCAGCATGCAGCTCCAAGTGAGACCAATGCAGAAGGTGGATGATTTCTGCATTTCCAACTGAGGTACCCAGTTCATCTCACTGGGACTTGTTAGAAAGTGGGTGCAGCCCATGGAGGGTGAGCAGAAGTGAGGTGGGGTGTCACCTCACCCAGTAAGCACAAGGGGCCAGGGAACTCCCTCCCCTAGTCAAGGGAAGCTATGAGGGACAGTGCTATTCTGCCCAGACGCTGCTTTTCCCACAGTCTTCACAACCCGCAGACCAGGAGATTTCCTCGGGTACCCACACCACCAGGGCCCTGGGCTTCAAGCAAAAAGCTGGGCGGCTGTTTGGGCAGACACCGAGCTAGCTGCAGGAGTTTATTTTCATACCCCAGTGGTGCCAGGAATGCCAGTGAGACAGAACGGTTTACTCCCTTGGAAAGGGGGCTGAAGCCAGGGAGACAAGAGGTCTTGCTCAGTCAGTCCCACCCCATGGAGCCTAAGATCGACTGGCTTGAAATTCTCGCTGCCGCACAGCAGTCTGAAGTTGACCTGGGAGACTCGAGCTTCGGTTGGGGGAGGGGCGTCTGCCATTACTGTGGCTTGAGTAGGCAGTTTTCCCCTCACAATGCAAACAAAGCCACTGGGAAGTTCGAACTGGGCTGAACCCTCCACAGCCCGGCAAAGCTCCTGTAGCTAGACTGCCTCTCTAGATTCCTCCTCTCTGGACAGGGCATCTTTGAAAGAAAGGCAGCAGCCCCAGTCAGGGGGTTATAGATACAACTACCATCTCCCTGGAACAGAGCACCTGGGGGAAGGGGTGGCTGTGGACACAGCATCAGCAGACGTAAATTTTCCTGCCTGATGGCTCTGAAGAGAGCAGCGGTTTTGTCAGCACAGTGCTTCATCTTTGTTAAGGGACAGACTGCTCAAATGTGTCCCTGATCCTTGTGCCTGCTGACTGGGAGACACCTCCCAGCAGGGGTCAACAGACACCTCATACAGGAGAACTCTAGCTGGCATCTGGTGAGTACCCGTCTGGGACAAAGCTTCCAGAGGAAGGAGCAGGCAGCAATCTTTGCTGTTCTGCAACCTCTGCTGGTGATACCCAGGCAAACAGGGTCTGGAGTGGACCTCCAGCAAACTCCAGTAGACCTGTAGCAGAGGGGCCTGACTGTTAGAAGGAAAACTAACAAATAGAAAATAATAACATCAACATGAACAAAAAAGACGCCCATGCAAAAACCCCATCCAAAGGTCACCAACATCAAAGATCAAAGGTAGATATGTTCTCACTCATAGGTGGGTGTTATACAATGAGAACACATGGACACAGGGAGGGGAGCATCACACACTGGAGTCTGTTGTTGGGGAGTAGGGGAGGGACAGTGGTGGGTAGGGAGGTTGGGGAGGAATAACATGGGGAGAAATGCCAGATATAGATGACGGGGGATGGAGGCAGCAAACCACATTGCCATGTATGTACCTATGCAACAATCCTGCATGTTCTGCACATGTACCCCAGAACCTAAAGTGCAATTATATATAAATTATATATATATATATGTATATAAATCCACAAAGATAAGGAAGAACAGTTCAAAAATGCTGAAAATTCCAAAAACTAGAATGCCTCTTCTCCAAAAAATCACAACTCCTTGCCAGCAAGAGAACAAAACTGGATGGAGAATGAGTTTGATGAATTGACAGAAGGAGGCTTCAGAAAGTGGGTAATAACAAACTCCTCTGAGCTAAAGGAGCATATTATAATTCAATGCAAGGAAGCTAAGAACCTTGATAAAAGGTTACAGGAGCTGCTAACTAGAGTAACCAGTTTAGAGAAGAACGTACATGACCTGATGGAGCTGAAAAACACAGCACGAGAACTTCATGAAGCATACACAAGTATCAATAGCTGAATAGATCAAGCAGAAGAAAGGATATCACAGATTCAAGATCAACTTAATGAAATAAAGCATGAAGACAAGATTAGAGGAAAAAAAATGCAAAGGAATGAACAAAGCCTGCAAGAAATATGGGATTATGTGAAAAGACCAAACCTATGTTTGATTGGTGTACCTGAAAGTGACACAGAGAATGGAACCAAGTTGAAAAACACACTTCAGGATATTATCCAGGAGGATTTCCTCAACCTAGCAAGGCAGACCAACATTCAAATTCAGGAAATAAAGAGAACACCACAAAGATACTCCCAAAGAAGAGCAACCCCAAGACACATAATTGTCAGATTCACCAAGCTGAAATAAAGGAAAAAATGTTAAGGGCAGCCAGAGAGAAAGGTCGAGTTACCCACAAAGGAGTCCATCAGACTAATAGCAGATCTCTCCAAAAACTCGACAAGCCAGAAGACAGTGGGGGCCAATAGTCAATATTCTTAAATAAAAGAATTTCCAACCTGGAATTTCATGTCCAGCCAAACTAAGCTTTATAAGCAAAGGAGAAATAAAAGCCTTTATAGACAAGCAAATGCTGAGAGATTTAGTACACACCAGGCCTGCCCTACAAGAGCTCCTGAAGGAAGCACTTAATATGGAAAAGAAAAACTGGTACCAGCCACTGCAAAAACATATGAAAATGTAAAGACCATCAACACTATGAAGAAACTGCATCAACTACTGTGCAAAATAACCAGCTAGCATCATAATAGCAGCTTAAATTCACACATAACAATATTAAGCTTAAATGTAAATGGGCTAAGTGCCCCAATTAAATGACACAGACTGGCAAATTGGATAAAGAGTTAAGACCCATCAGTGTGCTGTATTCAGGAGATCCAACTCACATGCAAAGACACACAGAGGCACAAAATAAAGGGATGGAGGAATATTTACAAAGCTAATGGAAAGCCAAAAAAAAAATAAAAAAACAGCAGTTGCAACTGAAGGAGATAGAGACACAAAAAACCC
Source organism: Cacajao melanocephalus (assembly GCA_963573385.1). Classification (NCBI taxonomy): domain Eukaryota; kingdom Metazoa; phylum Chordata; class Mammalia; order Primates; family Pitheciidae; genus Cacajao; species Cacajao melanocephalus. The sequence goes on along the minus strand of CAUYLG010020975.1, from coordinate 2,398 downwards.
TTCAAAGAAATCGATGCATCCAGGAACTGGTTTTTTGAAAAGATTAACAAAATAGATAGACCACTAGCCAGACTAATAAATAAAAAAGAGAGAAAAATCAAATAGACACAGTAAAAAATGATAAAGGGGATATCACCACTGATCCCACAGAAATACAAACTACCATCAGAGAATACTATAAATGCCTCTACACAAATAAACTAGAAAATCTCTGATAGTCTCTGATAAAACAGACTTTAAACCAACAAAGATCAAAAAAGACAAAAAAAAAAAAGGGATTAAATCATGGTAAAGGAATCAATGCAAAAAGAAGAGCTAACTATCCTAAATATGTATGCATCCAATACAGGAGCACCCAGATTCATAAAGCAAGTTCTTTGAAACCTGCAAAGAGACTTAGACTCTCACACAATAATAGTGGGTGACTTTAACACCCCACTGACAATATTAGACAGATCAATGAGACAGAAAATCAACAAGTGTGTTCAGAACTTGAACTCAGCTCTGGACCAAGTGGACCTAAGAGACATCTACAGAACTCTCCACCCCAAATCAGGAGAATATACGTTCTTCTCACCACCTCATAGCACTTATTCTAAAATTAACCACATAATTGTAAGTAAAACATTCCTCAGAAAATGCAAAAGAATGCAAACCATAACAGTCTCTCAGACCACAGTGTAAGCAAATTAGAACTCAGGACTAAGAAATTCACTGAAAACCACACAACTACAGGGAAACAGAACAAACTGCTCCTGGATGATTACTGGGTAAATAACGAAATAAGGGCAGAACTAAATAAGTTCTTTGAAACCAATGAGAAAAAATGCATAATGTACCAGAAATCTCTGGGATACAACTAAAGCAGTGTTTAGAGGGAAATTTATAGCACTAAATACCCACATAAGAAAGTGGGAAAGATCTCACGTCGACACCCTAACATCACAATTAAAAGAACTGAAGAAGCAAGAGCAAACAAATTCAAAAGCTAGCAGAAGACAAGAAATAACTAAGATCAGGGGAGAACTGAAGGAGAAAGAGACATGAAAAACTCTTCAAAGAAATCAATGAATCCAGGAGCTCGTTTTTTGAAAAGATTAACAAAATAGACAGCTAGCCAGACTAATAAAGAAGAAAAGAGAGAAGAATCAAATAGACACAATACAAAATGATAAAGGGGATATCACCACTGGTCCCATAGAAATACAAACTACCGTCAGAGAATACTATAAACACCTCTATGTAAATAAACCAGAAAATCTTGGCTGGGTGCAGTTGTCACAACTGTAATCCCAGCACTTTGGTAGGCTGAGGCAGCTGGCTCATGAGATTAGGAGTTCCAGACCAGCCTGACTAATATGGTGAAATGCTGTCTCAACTAAAAACACAAATATTAGGTGGGCATGGTGGCGCACACCTGTAATCTCAGCTACTCGGGAGGCTGAGGCAGGAGAATCACTTGAACCTGGGTGGTAGAGGTTGCAGTGACCCAAGATCACACCAGTGCACTTCAGCCTGGGTGACAAAGTAAGACTCTGTCTCAAAAAAACAAAAAAAAGAAAAAGAGAAAAGAAAATCTAGAAGAAATGGATAAATTCCTGGACACATACACCCTCCCAAGACTAAACCAGAGAGAACTCAAATCCCTGAATAGACCAATAACAAGTTCTGAAATTGAGGCGCTAATTAATAGCCTACCAACCAAAAAAGAAAAAAAAATAATAAACCACTAGCACCAGATGGATTCATAGCCAAATTCTACAAGAGGTACAAAGAGGAACTGGTACCATTCCTTCTGAAATTATTCTGAACAATAGAAAAAGAGGGACTCCTCTCTAACTCATTTTATGAGGCCAACATCATCCCTATACCAAAACCTAGCAGAGATGCAACAAAAAAGGGAAATTTCAGGCCAGTATCCTTGATGAACACTGATGAGAAAATCCTCAATAAAATACTGGCATATGGAATCCAGCAGCACATCAAAAAGCTTTTCCACCCCGATCAAGTCAACTTCATACCTGGGATGCAAGGCTGATTCAACATATGCAATTCAATAAACATAATCCATTACATAAACAGAACCAATGACAAAAACTACATGATTATCTCAATGCCTAAAAGACCTTTGATAAAATTCAACACCCTTTCATGCTAAAAACACTCAATAAACTAGGTATTGATGGAAATGTCTCAAAATCATAAGAGTTATTCAACACAAACCCACAGCCAATATCACACTGAATGGGCAAAAAGCTGGAAGCATTCCCTTTGAAAACTGGTACAAGACAAGGATGCCCTCTCTCACCACTCCTATTCAACATGGAATTGGAAGTTCTTGCCAGGGCAATCAGGCAAGAGAAAGAAATAAAGCGTATTCGAATAGGAAAAGAGGAAG